>JASKDV010178407.1:0-12780 GCA_032466395.1 Aegires albopunctatus
CCCATCAATTTGAAAAATCATGAAAATTGACCATTTGAAGTAAACTGTCTCAGGTTCTATCTGTTTTCCGCCATATGTATATTTTATAACATTACAATTAATTAGATTAACGATTAAATAACAGTAAAGTGTCAAGAATATTGTAATTATCGTTTAATCACACAACCTGTTTTATTAACCTACCAGGTATTTTGTTAAAGATAAGGAAAAGAGTGAGGGAGGTAATTGTCAATACGATCGAAAAAAAAAGAATATTGATTTTTGTGTCGCTTAATTGGTAACTTTTTATTCAGATTATTTAATGAACATCCAATATAGAAATATTTCTCTATGCAATTGTAGCTATTTGACAGGAGCTTATAAATGAAAAAGTCATCATAGAAGTACATGTATTGTAAGATACCTAGAAAAGTGTTCAAAGTCAGCAAGAAAATATGTACGCCATTGTTGTTTTTGTCGTTAACTATAAAAAAAGTATTTTGGGGGGGGGGGGTAAATTCTTCTTCTATTTATTGCTTTATCTCTTATTCTTTTCCCAGCAAACTCGCCTTGGCAGAGATATCAACCTTTTGAGAAAAACCAGTAAAAATCAAGATATAGCAAAGCGAGCTCGGAATCTAATCAAGGCATGGAATAAGCTAATTCAAAATCCAGGATCACCTCAAGTTGTCAATGGGCAACTTAGAGTGAGTCCTGGTCTATCTCCAGGCCTTAGTAAAAGTGGTACACCCAACAGATTTCTCCCATCTCCAGCCTTAGCCCAGACTAGACAACAAAGTGTCAAGGCCTCAAAAGCACGAAGCCCTGCAGCACAAAATGCTCTCAGGCCTAATCAACCATCTCGTTCCACAAAAGGAAATCTTCAGGAAAGGAAGCTTAAATCAGGCATTACATCAAAGTCACCTCTTGCAGGGACCAACCAGCAACCTGTAGCTCCAATCAGTATTAATTTCAATGATGATTCAAATCTGAGTTGGCCAAGGACTCCCCCGTGTGCACCGAACGAAAGTTTTCAAGACAGATTAGATGGAGAAGATAGCCAATCTCATTCTTCAACAGGAAGTAAGAATGGTCAGTCACTTAAGCGTAATTTTAACTTTGATCATAAATTATCAAACCATTCCATCAGTGAGTCATCTACATCAGGAAATAGGGCTTCTGATCAAAGGGGTGTGTCCAAAACAAATGTGGCAAATCGAAAAAGAACCCGCCAGAGCATTGCAAATGATGATTCTGTTGAGCCAAGTTCAGATTTGCCTGAATCTAAACAACCTTGTCTCTTGACAAATTCTCGTCTTTCATCAACCATTGACAGCAAGAATGATGTGATAAATGGCACTTATGTCAGAAAGAATAGTGTGAAACAAAGTTCCCATTCATTAGACAATCTCAATCCCGATAGAAAGATGGGATCATATTTTTATAAAGGTTTGCGAGACCACCGTGATTCCTCCATTTCATTAAGTCATTTGAATCGTCTTACCCCTAGTTCAGATCCACATTTATCATCTCAACCATTAGAGTCTAGAAAAGTAGGTAGAGTGAAAACCACAGAGCAGTTGATTGAGGATGTGCAAAGGAAGTCTGCGACGCCTGTTGGTAAAAGTGTTATAGCTCAGATAAGAACCAATCAGATTAAAAAAGAAAGTGATGCTCAGAAAACGGCATTGCCAGTCACTATGAAGAAAAGGGGGCGGAGAAAGAAAAATCAGAGCTTAGATCTGCCAGATGCTGACACTGTATCAGAAGTTCAACGACTGGCTAAAACCAAAAGTGAATATATTGAAAGATTTTTGGAGACTTCAGTGGTACCAACACCTGGTGAGGATGTAGATGAACCTCCCATACCTAATTTACGACAAGAATCTCTGGAAGAAAATCCAATTGCCCTTGGTGCCTGTAGTTCTACATTTTCTCAGTCTACCTATGAAGGTGGCTTCACCTCTTATTCAAGTCGTCAAGACAAGCCAGACTCTGGCCCATCAGCAAGTCCCCCTGAAGCTCGAGAAATCACAGTTGAGAATGGGGGACATGTACCAACTTTAAATTCAGCTCCACCAGATGTTAATGCTCCACCTTCAGAAAGATTGTCCGAAGCACAAATTCTTGCACAGCTTCCCCACATTGACTTTCAAAGTATTGATTGGTCAACTACATCCTATTCTGTACCACAACCTGCCCCTGTAACAAATGAAATGGTAGGCCGCTTACACCAAGAAAATGTTGATGGGATAAATGGGTGCTATGACCGCGATGGGCAGTTTCGACGGTGGGGGGAAATGCTTACAAGTGACTCTGTGTATTATGAACCCCTATTTATTTTGCCATATGTGATGCCAAATGACTAAACAGAGTTGTGACATGTTGCACCTTAATATTGCTTTCTTTGAGTGTGTGGGTTTTGTATTGTGAGTGCTGTTAAATGTGCGCTTTAACCTTCTCACTTTTCTTAGGGATGTATGACAGGTGCTGTTGGTTTTGTTTACCTTTTAATCAATTTTTTATTTTGTTGAGATCCGTTAAGTTGCTAATTCCTGGCATGAATTTATTGTTATATAATCTTTATTATATCAACCCTTTTTTAATGTGGCAGAAAACACTCAGAAAAGTAGAATTTCCTCCTTTATCTAAATCTTAAAAATTCAAATGCACTTATTTCCACATAGTCGGATGTTTTTTATTATGTTTATCGTATGTGTTGAAACGAGTGCTTGATAAACTCTCCTTCATTTCCTTTGTTGTAATGAAGTGCTACAATTAAAGTTGAACTGTCTAATTGTAAGTTGCATTTTATAGAAAGCAACAGGTTTAAATGAAAAGCAAAAGAAATTTCGCTTCATCCATTTGCTTCTGGATATACTTGGTTTCTATTGTACCTTTTAAATTTATGGCGTTGAAGGATTTTTTCATGGTTCCAAATGTATATTTCATTTGTAAAAGTTTCGGGTGAGATTGGCTTTTGGATCATCGTAGTCTTCTTCTAAGACTTTTTTCCCCTGGTAAATAAATTCACTCGACCAAAAGATCTCAGTAAAAGACGGATTAGAAATATATTATCATAGCAGATAAATTATGTTAATCTGTGTTTTTTTGTCTTGTTATTTGTTTTCATGTCAAGTCACTTTTCAATTTTTATAATGCAGAACCAATTTATAAATGTACATTTCTTTCCTATACTTCATCTCCCCATTCTTCCTTACTCTCCTCCCACTTTTTTTTTTTTTAATTTAAGGGACTTTGCTACTAAGAATATTGATTTTTTTAACTATCGAGTCTGGAGTAATATCCTTTGGATAGGTCTATAATACACATGTATGGTCATTAAATCTTAGTAGGCAGGACATTCCTCTGTTATTTATGGCAATATTTTGTATTTTTCATGCTCTTTCCATTGATGTATAATGTTATGGGATTATAGTAACGCACTGTGTAGTGATAGCCTAAAGTTAAAGAGTCATTCCGTGCTTTAGGAACCCAAACCAATGGCAATGCGCTGTCTTCTTTTTCACCCCTCTCACTACTTTCCCCTCACACAGTTGGTCATTCACTTGAAAATTTGTGATTGGTTGCTATAAATAGTATAAATAGATATATTGAATTTCCTGTTCTTACAATACTTATTTCGCCTTTTTTTATGAAGTAGAAATTACTTTAAAAGGTAAACAAAGTTTTTAGACGTGCGGCAGCAGGCTTTATGATAATTTTTTCTCTGGTAAACGGGTACTGTTAAAAAGAGAATTTAATATATTCTGTATCATATCAAAATTTCAATAATAAGTTAAAATCACCCGAAGTGTAAGTTTTTTTAATAGAACCCATTTTCAATTAAGGCCAGGCTATGGTGGGCAACCCGTGAAGGCCCAGGCCATTCGTAATGGCAGCCATCACAATACAGTCACATTTTCCCCTTTCAATTAAGGTCAGTGGGAGGTATTATTTTTGCTATATTTTGCGGGCCATAGCTCAATTCTTGATTGTTTAGATGTATTTTAAGCATGTATGTTAAATAAAATGGTCTCAACGCACCAGTTTGATACACATACTGAGGTTGAATTACGCATTTTTCACAATGCTGCTTACTTAGTCAGCAATTTCTCTATTCCTGATATTGTAAGCAGGTTCTAGACTTGAAGAGTTTTAATTTGATGTATCATTTATGTGGTTCTATTCATTGATTTTTCAAAGTCATCTTAAAAATTGATGAAATTCGTTATTTTTACCTCCCTTGCGCAGTTTAGTCACTTGTTAGAAGAAATGGCTGATGTAGATACTAAAACTGATAGCCAATATTCAGTTTTTTAATATTGGCATGAGGCTGGCCAGTTTGTGGGCTTGGGTAGGATTATGTGACCAGTCAAGGTGGCATGAAAAAGGTCATGTGTAATTTGTTGACTTTAATTATTTCAAACTCATTTTTATTATGACAGTATGTATAAGTTGTACCATTTGTCCTTAAATGCAAGCAATTTATGGTTTAATATCAATATCATCATGTTATTACATTTTTGTTGTTGACATTTTGAAATTGATACAATTGTTTATTACCATCTTTTATTGTACCATGTCTCACATTTAGCAGTGCACTAGTATTTGGTCACTTGTTGAGAAGAATCAGGCTGTGGTCATAACAGTACAGTTTTGCCTCTGTTTTGTAACTTATCAAGGAATCTATTAAGTTTGTGACCTATTAAAATTTGTTTTCCAGTTCAACAATATACGCATTTATTGAAGTCAGTATAATTCTAATTTTAAGGTAATTCTCTCGTTAATTAAATACATTAATGTTGCCTGCCAGTGAAGAGAGAAAAACTGTAGAATAACTGTTTACTTCAACTATCCAATAGGAAAGGACCCTCTCTTTATTTCTTCTATATTTTACAATTCAGGTCCTGTTGCATTGTCCTAGGGATGAGAAAAATGCATTTGTATGATGTTGACTGTTCATTGCTTTTTAAGATGTTTCGTCATTTGTACAGATACATACTGGATGTATTACACTTTAGTACAGTGGGTACTGGTAACTCGTTTTTATGTAATGTACTCGATAGTTTAATTTTTTGAAATATACATTCCTTTATTCCCTCATTTCTCCATTGGTCATCTAGTTATGGCTAATTTTTCAATCATTCTAACTCATGTTTGCGATAAAGGAGAATTTAATAGGAGAATTACATCTATGGAATATATTTTATACATGTATTTATATATGTACATTTTTCATGATGCGTTCACAAAATCATTTTCATGTCATCAAAAATTGTATGTGTGATCTATGCTAGAGTTCAAGAACATGAGTAGATCATCAGAAATAAAGGCAGTATGACTAGAATGATTTGTAGCCTGAAGGTCTTTTTCTATTTACTAAAGAAATTCTTTAAACGGCAATAAATTATGGAGCTATTTTATTCAGCTGTTGTGACAGACTGACTAGTATGATTTTAAGATTAATTATATGTAGGCTTACCAGCGTCCTCATTTGGGTGTGAAATGAGAATGAAACTTACTTTGTCATAATTGTCAAGAATGATATCCTGCGTAAAGAACAGAAATGTCTGTACCCAATCTGCACTGAATAAAGAAATATGCTTACTGGCAACAAAAATCTACCCTTTGATCGAGGGATTTTTTATTTTATCTTTAATCTCTTACTCTTAATCTTAAGACAATATTCTGTTCAGTTTAATCTATAGCATGTTTTCTGGCACTTTGCTGTTGGCATTGCAAATTATAATGGGATTCTCTTTTTATGCTGCAGTATATAATTTGACCATACTTTTGATGCAGAACTTTCCCATCGTGTTGACACAAATGCACACAGGAAAGAAAAAATATATATATTATAAAAAACTAATAGCTAGCTACATTCTAAAATGCATTTTTTTCTTAACTAATGAGCGTATCGGAGTACAAATAAATATACACCATGTGATGAGACAAATGGTCTTAGACTTATGTTTACTGGTTAAAAAATTGAGGCTTCAAATTCTGGATTCCAGTGTAATAGAAAATGGTTAATTGATATAATTGCTTCTTATTGTCTGTCACATAGAAGCGTTTTGTCTAACTTAATATTGTCAAAGATTATGTTTAGATTTTAAGTTTAGTGTAATAGTAATGATTTAGTGTAATAGTAATGATTTAGTGTAACTGTTAAAAGCCAGACTTCCCTTTTTTCTTTTCCCCATTTTTGGTTAAAACTAACTTCCAACTCCAGTCATATCCCATCAGTTGTCCTGTGACATCACTCATTGACCGCAAGAAAGTCTTAAAGTATTGAAAATTATTCAATCTTCAATGATTTAATCGTTTACATTGTACTTTCATGTTATTGGAAAATTTTAAAGGTGTGCTGTTTTGACAAACTTATTTTGCAATATAGAAATGATATAACCACCATTGGTGCTTTTATTCTACATACATTTCTTTACCAAGTAGTTGTATATGATTTTTTTTGTACAGTCCTACAAAGATTAACTAGATGTGATTCTCGTGTCTCATACATCAGGAAACATTACACAAGTTAAAACCCTACAGTCTGTTCTATTTTTAACCCATTCTTTATTAATATTATCTTATTTATTTTTGTTTTTGTATTGTGATCGTTTGTGTTTAATCACCTTAAAATATTTTCTTGCTTTGAATGTGAAGAAACTGGGGGGCCCACAATCCCGTTTCAATTATGTATCATTCCATTTTCAGAAGGAAGTTGTGTCTGAATGGTCTTAAAATGAAGTTTGTGAAGTTATGTTTTGTCTTTAATGTGATATTCATGATTGAAACTTGCTGCTGAGCTGTGTTGTGTAGATGATAGCCTGAGGAAGATTTTTATTTTCATAATTCGATTGACGTATTCATTATTTTATAGACATTGAAACCAATCACCTAAAATAGAACACTTATGAAATTTTCCTCAGTGTCCGCTTTTCCCTTTGCTTCTAGTCTCCACCTTTGTAGGAATTGAATTTAATGTACATTATGCAAGGTCTTTTCATGATATATATATATAATATGCAATATCAATAAGTTTGACCTGTATATTTATCATTTTGTTTTGCCATTATCACTCAAATTCCTTTGACAGTTTGATTTCATATTTACTGACTTATAAAGCCATATTTTTGTTCAGGGACAAAAATTGAGGGGCTCTAGGTGAGGATGTGGCTTAAAATAGTTAGTTTTGCACCTCAAAAGCTTTTCCCTTTTTATTTCAGCATTTCCTTCTAATATTTTTTTTTGGTATTGCCTGTGTTTATGGTCCCTTTTTGCTGTGCTAATTTTTTTATTTAAAGATGCTATCTTAGTTTACAATCTTTTTCAAGTTCAATTCTTGTTTTGATTTCATTCACATTAGTGTTCCTTTGCTTTTTTCATCTGTCTTCGGGCTATGACGATTATAATCAGAGGTGCCAATTATTTGGATATTTTCTAAAATCAGGATTTCTGGAACTGGTTTCATTTTGCCTATTCAGGTTGATAGTTGTCTCAAACGTTTTACTTGCTTACTGCTGTAAAGTGGTTTTGCTCATTATGTGTGTTTTTTTTAACTTAAATTGATTTATACATGCTATGGAAAAAGATTTGCTGCAAGTAGTAGGCCCATTGATTATGCAAATATATTCAGTGATCAGTGAAATTTGAATCCTTTACTGGTTTTGAAAAGTACATGATTTTATTTTCTTGCTAGTTGGCACCTCTGTATTATTATAAAGTTTGATGGTATTACCTGAATTTGAAATTTGTTACCAATGCTGTAAAGAAAAGATAAATCATTCCATTGAAGGCCAACCCATAAAGCAGGATTCAGATTGCTTTGTTTGTGTAGTTAATACAAATAGTTTGTGTCTACTCATTTTTAAAAAAATTCCCATATGAATGCAGGGTCCACAACTGAGATGTCTGAATAGATCCACTGCAAATGCTCCCCATGCTTGTCGTAGGAGGCAAGTAAGGGTTGAGCAGGAGCTTCTTCTTGCTATCTATAAATAAGAATCAAGTACTTTTGTACACAAAGGGCGTTAGAAAACCCTGGGTGATCATTGAAATGTGTGTTTTGGGGTCCAATGGTCATTGTCATTTTTGTTTTTGAGAGGGTTTTTTCTTTTTCTTCTGTAATTTATCTCTTCATTTAGTTACCTTTGTCATTGTTATTCTTATTATTTAAAGCACAGCTTTTCTTCTAAAACCTATTCATTAGTTAGCCTATCATTTTTGATACTATACTTTTTCCGTGGGCTCTGAGATGACCTTAGCGGTTGATAGAGCCCTTAAACCCCAATAACTATCTATAAGTTTTTAATTTGAAAAATTTATTTTAAACATGAACAAAACTTGAAGCCAGTGCAATATAATTTTATATTTACCCGTACCACTGGCTACATCTTTTAACGGATAGTTTATATAGACCTATGCTTTTTCTTAAGCCAACAACTTCTCAATTAATGATCGTGACTTGAGGCTACGCACTTTTATAATTGCCTATTCTATTGCTACTAGCCAATGGATTTTATATGCTTGAGATTTATCGCATTGCATTGATGATAGCATCATTCTATTTTGGGAGGCGATAATAAAATTTGGGCTGATAAAGGACGACTTACAATTATGAATGCGCATGGTTGTAGAGATATGTAAAAACTTATTAAATCAAGATAGTTATTCTTCAGGGTTTTAAGAAACTGATTCGGAGTAATTTTTTTCACTATTTTTCCTCATGCTCTCCAAAACTATATGAATCATTGGCCTTTTCCATTGTTTCATCTCAATATTCACTTGTTCAGAATTTTTCATCATGAAGATGTCAAACCATGCTTAGACTGCTGTCTTCACTTTTAGTTTCTCCATCTTTTCAAAAAATTGCATGACAACCTTTTGGCAGTTTTTTTCTTCATATTTTATCTGTGTTTCTTTCTAAATCAAATGTCTTTGGTGCCAATTTTATTTTCAATGTTTGGTGATTGGCATGCACAAATTTTACAGCTTATTGTTTTTACATATAAAAAGGATTACAAATGATAAGACATATAGAGTCTTCACAGCTACGGTCTACCATCTTTAAACTGACACTAACATCATTGCCTCAAAAATTGTTGGCTTAAATGGTTTATTGAACATGCATTTTATCCCTTTAGAGATTTACCAGCAGAATTCAACCCCAACCTATGTCCTCGCTTAAAGATCCAACAGTAGCCGACTGGTTTGACATGCCATTAGTAAAGAATTTTCCTCGTTTTAAAATTCACAAAAAAATATTTGATTCATTTATCCCATTTAAAACAGGCATGATTGTTGCGTCTGATTTTTATGATAATTTTCACCCCCTCCATTTATCGCTCATATCTGTAAAACTAGGATCACTGATTTCCTTTCTCCACCCGGCTCTTTGGCACATTGGGTTGCTAACTTTTCAACGGCTTAGTTGCAGTTTGAATACGCAATAGGTGGTCATGTGCATTCTATAATACCATTATCCGGCTTGGCACTGGATCTTCCCTTAGATCCACCAAAGAGTGGCATATATGTGGAATGAACTTTTGCTAGACTTTGAGGTTACTTAGAATTATCCGGGAATTCATAGTGCGTTCAAATGATTTGGAATATAGAGTACTTTTCTGAAGATTAGCTTGGTTTAATGGTGGTAGTTGTAGACCATAGTCTTCTTACAGGTTTTGTGAACTCATTGCACACACCCCCCCCCCCCCCACACCCCCCCCCCAATATTCAACATGTAGGCCTACTGGCATAGGCC
Source organism: Aegires albopunctatus (assembly GCA_032466395.1). Classification (NCBI taxonomy): domain Eukaryota; kingdom Metazoa; phylum Mollusca; class Gastropoda; order Nudibranchia; family Aegiretidae; genus Aegires; species Aegires albopunctatus. The sequence goes on from JASKDV010178407.1 coordinate 9,746, forward strand.
AATCTACATATACTGTGATTGTTTAAATTTATTCATTTTTGTTTGTATTTATGCATATATTATTTAATTTTCCATGTTTTTGATGACACCTCAATAGAACTTTTTCTGGTGACGATTTTGCTGTCTCATAAATTCAGATCTCCATTCTTAAGAACAGTTGCTTACTTAAAAACAAATGGCATGATGTACCGCTAAAACAAAAAGGTAAAGTCGTTTTTTGTTTTTGTTTACATTAAGGGGGGTGTGGGGGGAGTCTGGCTTTATTCTAGTTTTTCTCACTTTTCAGCAAATGGCCATGAATTTAAAGAGAATCAAATAATTTTCAGCAGATGATATTCAAAACAAATAAATGCAATAGAAGTAAGGTTAAAAGGGAAGTGAACTGAAGCCACCTACATTTTTTAGCTTCTTTGTTTTGATAATTCCTACAAGAAACTAAAATTACTCTGTTTAGACTGAAATCTGATGCTGACTACCGGGTATATGGAAATAGTAGAGATAAATGCACTTCACAATTTCTTATTAGTTAACTACAAGGATTTTTCACATTTCTGTTTAGACATCAATCGGTTCTCCATTTGTTAGTACTAGCTTAAAGTATGTGCTTTGTATCTATTTATTTATAGTCTATTAATGAATTGGCATCAATGTTGGTGTTTTTTAAGGATTATTACTAAACTAAAATGACCATAAACTTAATTTTAAACTAGAAAAACTATTTTGTGAAATCAATCGTGAAAAATTGTATCTACCCAGTAGGTTATAGAATTTAAGAAGCAATACAAATGCAATGTTAAATGACAAAAATTGTTAAAGATTTTCAGTTTTATTTTACTTGCCATATTTTTATATTTTTTGGTTGGATACTGATAGTTTTTCCTTTTCCATTTTCTTCTTGATGGTTTGTAATTTTTCTATTCATGAAAAGTCATTGATGTACATGTATATAATTTCCAAATATTTCCCTGAAAAAAATGTTTAAAAATCAAACTTTGCTTAAGTTTTCACTTGTAAAAAAAGTATTTGGCCACACCACCATCATTTTTTAATATGTAATGTAAGTACATATCTTGCAACATGTCCCATGTTTTTCGTAAAAAAGAAAATAGTAAAACCAAAACCAAACGATATTAAGCTTACCCATTAAAGTATCTTTTTCTCTATATATATTTGTACAAAAATGGGAAATTAAATTGTATGATATTCAGAGATTTTTGATTCTTATCGATTTGTTGTCAATCATAAACATGTGTTAATCATGTACTACTATGCTATAATATCCTTAGAGATATAATTTCACAGCATTTTACACATCTTATTGATGACCATGACTGACGAGCATTTCCTTAATATATTTTTTTTTCCAATTCATTTGTAGCCACTCAGCCTTGTCAATCAATATAACCACCTCTTCAATGGTCATACATCCCCTCTTAATCTTAAGGGGGAATCATGTATTGTTTTCATGAAGGTAAGCCTACGAAAAAGTTATTCTTCAAGGTGGCCATATTGTTATTTATAATAGTGATGTAATATAAAACTCATTTTGTCATTGTCCAATCAGATTGTTGCTCCCTTTTTTCCATGGTTATGGCTCTGGTGTGAACTATCCTTTAAATGTTCATATGATTTTTCTCATTTCCTTATATTATGAAACATGTTAATATATGCAACCAATAGAGAGAGAGTTTGCTGTGAATGACTTAATTCATGTGGCAGTAATGAATGGTTTTATTAAAATGTGTTGTGTAATAATGTATGTTATTTTGAAACTGTGAGAATGAGGCATCACACACTATTATAAGAAATGCTTTGATATTCTATGTCACAAGAAAAGTCTATGGTGGGTATTTCCTATTATATTTTGTTACCTTGTTAATTAATGGATATCAAGGGGATTTCATGTCCATTGTTGCTGTACATAGGGAAATAAACAAACAATCGTCCTATCCCTTCTCCCAAATTATGATGATGGAATTAAAATCTGTAACATGCAAATACTTGAAACTTGTTTGAGTGTTGGTTTTTACTTTTTTGAATACTATTCATGATTTGTATGAATTGAAAGAAAACTTATTCTTTACTTACATAGTTCAATTCACGATTGAAGTTGAAGACCAACAGTGAAAAACCAAACATGTCACAAACGAAAAACTGAAGACTGGCATCCATTCTAACTTCAGTAATTCTTGACAACATACAAGGATCTATTCCAATATCCTACAACTAAAAGATATTCATTCTATCTCCAGAAAAGTATCGGTGGAGATTCATACTCAAGAGGTTTATTTTTCAAATGTAACATGTCTGGTTTTCCCCTTTGGTCTTCAACTCATGATCTTATTTATTGGCTTGTAGCAGTATGGGTTATACTACAGTGAAGGTTGTATGTTGTTGTGGATTTTCATTTCCATCATGAATATGATCTTTTGATCAACTCAAAAATTGTATATTTGTCACAATTTGTGCTATACTTAAAACTGAAACAAGATACCGGTAAATGGATTTAACAGGTAGCAAAAAGGCTATAAAGTATAATAAATAGATTGATGGGAAGTTTCAACGATTTGTGATACCATACCTAGTGATGATTATTAAGTAAAGACATGCTTTCACTAACTTTTCAGTCACTTAAATAGTTCAACTGAGTCCACAAAATTCTCTCGGATGATTTGAATTCTTAAATAATTCGAAGTTGCTTTGTTGTAGTTGTTTTTCTTCTTTGGCTTTGTCAAAAAATTTCGGTCAATTCGAACTATATTTATTTCTGGTCTACAGCATGTATATATCTATTTCTTCACTGTTGGTCAATCCATAGGCTCAGTATGCTTCGACTTTGCCACTCTGCTCTAGCCATATAAAAAGTATACCAAGGTAAAAGGTGCTATAGAAATTTACTGTTATTATTATTATTATTATTATACAAAGTAGCAGGCTGTTAAGTATGGCTGGCTATATGAGCCAAGGTCAAAAGGTGCCTCATAACAGGTGCAAAATTAAAATTGAATTTGAAAGTGCAAATTTTAGCTGAAAGT
>JASKDV010178418.1:0-12780 GCA_032466395.1 Aegires albopunctatus
TATATATCATATAGCATTGTTTATTATTGACATTGGATTTTTCATCAGTTTGTATCTTGTATTAATAATTAGGTGTTTAACCCTTTTGTTGTATTACCCAAGTTTTTACTCTCAAGGTTGTTGAATATCGCCAAGGATTACTCCTCTGTAAAGAGGGTGAAAAAAGGTTCCTATTGGACCAATAGAGATGTGAGGTTTGAAATAATATGTTTCATAATACATTGTTGTATTCATAACAGTTGTCTGAAGCAGAGACGACCATTGAAAAGCTAGAGGGAATCATTCAGACTAAACAGCAGGAGGCTGAAAACCTTAGTGACAGAGTTTCTCGTGTACTTGAGATAGGAGATGTCCAAGACGAAAATCAAAGTTTAAAGGTAATTCAGAATATTCCTTTCATTGTTTCAAATGCTTATGATGTCTTCTCATTAGCGCTTTAATTATATTATTTATGTTTAAGAATCATTGTGTATCATATCATTTTGGTGAAAACAAAATGAAAGTGTTCCTCAAAGAATTCATGACGAAACTAGTTGTGAGGTGATAAAAATATTTGTACGACCGCATAGAAATTTAATACCCAAACATTCAAACATTTTATGTTGCAGAAACAATTGGAAGAACTTCAATCTCAGGTGCATTCATCCACATCAGCTATTTCTTTGCCTTCTGATTTATTAGAAGAGAAAAACGAGGAAATCACAGAACTGATGGGGAAGTTGGAGACCTATGAGGCAGAAATTGAGAAGCAATCAGGAGATAACGCTATTCACCAGGTAAGATAGACTTTCAATTTTCCATGTTAGCTGCTTCGCTTCATACTTTCTACAAAATTCAAGATTTAGTCTATTTTTGGGGTTTTTTATAATTTTTTAAAAATTGTGTACATTTGTCTCATAAGTCTTATCCATTCGGCTTTCTTTACTTGTGTAAAAATTCTTATGCAGTAGCTCAGCTTACAGCACTAAAAATGAGCATAACAAATTAAAAAATCTTTTGTTTTTTTAACCGACCCTTTGCAGAACAATGTCAGGCAATTACAACAGCAGTTAAAAGAACGAGATGAAGAAATAAGTGACCTTCAGGATAGCGTTGCAAGTCTGAGAAGGGGAGAGTCTTGTCTAGATGTCTCCCTACCATTAAATGAGGAAGCTGGAAGCATGTTGAATTTATCCATGACGGGAAGGGTAAGTTATGCATATTTCGTAGCTTGCAAATTGATATGTTTTGGGCTTATATTATACAAGGGCTTTCTATCCATGTATTATGAATAATTTATGATGTCATATTGGATGTTGCTATCAAAACATATTATCAGCTGCGGGATAAAAATGCTTTGATTATGATTTAGCATGTGCAAATTGTTAAGGGGCAGTATCGAAAAAAAAATGGCAATTATTGAAGAAATAGGGATATACTGACTATTTAAATAATGAGAGAAAATTCCTCCTTCTATGTAATGAGAAAATTGATATGTAAATGATTGGCTTAACGAAAATATCTTCACCACCTAAAAAATTTTCCATAAAGATGTGATCTTATTTATTAGCGAGTCGAGAATATACCATTATGATATGAGTGTGCTTTTTATCCATTCGTCCCAATGCAAATTGTCTCTTCGTTATGTGTACAATTTTAAAAAAATGGTGTGTCAGTTTGGTGGGCATTTGCTTCTATCTTGTCCTTTCTTTGATCTTATTGTGGTTTTCATTCTGATTTGAAGATATGCTTTGTGTGAGTGTCAGTGATTGTTTTTATCATTGTTGTTTATTTTTGTCCAGCCCCTCTTGCTTTCATTCTATTATTAAAATCCTATCTTAAATGTCTCTTGATTTTGATGCATTAAGAGGTTTAGTAATGGAAGTTTTTATGCTATTTTTGTGATACTTATTAATTTTTTTAATGACTCAAGTTGTGGTGTCTTATCTTTTTTAAAATGCCTATGATGTCTTCTCATTAGCGCTTTAATTATATTTTTTATGTTTAAGAATCATTGTGTGGTTAGCAGCAACCACTCCTTTTCCTTCAGATGACCTCATCCTGTACAGCTTTTGTTTTTTGTTTTAAACAAATATTACCATCCTATGTCTTAGAAATTGAACCAACAATCTTACACAGCTGAACACTATTTGTTAAATGCATTTTAAAATTGACCCATTTATTTAGATATGTACTTACTAATGCTTTAAATCCATGTAATTTTAAATTTAAATACCAATGTTGATGTCGTGTTTGCCATTTGATTTTGTTGTCCAGACAACTAGATCAACTCGACCTGTCACTCCGGTCAGTACAAAAGTACCAGGCTCTCTTAGCCACTGCTTCTGTATTCTGTTTTAGTACCACAGTATTAATCAATAGTCCTTGGTTTTCAATTCAATTGCTTCTAAGTAACGATAATTTTATAGTTGCTTTATTATTTAATTTTTCCTACTTCAGTTGTCAGTTGTTTGATTCAAATTAGAGAGATGCTGAATTTTTATTTCTTTACTTTTTAAAATTTGCTGTTGCAGAATTTGATTTTTCAAATTTGAAGCTAATAATCTTTAGAACATTTTGTTCAAAGTTGGACTATATGATCCCTCACCTAAAGCCTTTTGTGCTTTGAGGAGCTTTTTTTTTTACATTCTGCTAACATGAACCAATTTATTTCCACATTTTTGATGAATCACGTCTAATTTTATTCCATTATTTTAATGCACCCATGAAATATGCTTTATACATTGGTTGAAAGATAACTTAATAATATTGTACCCAGCTTCAGTATTAACGTGCCTAGGGGGAAAGCTTCAAAATTCACCAAACTAATGCCACACTTTGAAATAGTTAAAAATGCTAGATAAAGGAGGAGATTTTTATTATTGTATGCATTGATTAATGCTTTATCTCAAAGAGTACTTAATTATCATTCAAAAATCGATTCAACCTCACATTATTTCATGAAACAAATGGGTTGATATTTTCATCCACAATAACTGAGTTATTAGTTTTTAAAGCACTCAACGGTTCATTGACTTGACAAGTAATTGATTCACAGGCTAGCTTCATTTCAACTTTCACCTTGGTAATCTATGTCCTCTTCAATTTCACCATTACATAATTCTTTAATAGACAATATCTTACTTTTTTTCCTGTTTATTATTGTCATTTATACATTTATCAATTTAATTGATCCTTTTAAAAATATAAACATTAATTCATTAATGATAATTGTTTTTGTCTGTTTCATTGTTAAAAATTTTAATGATTAAATTTTTTTTTTAACTATTGTTGATCATTTATTATTTTTTATTATTTTATTATAGTTCTAAATTATTTAGAATTGTTTTGAAGGGAAATAAGACTTCTCAAATTAAATCAGCTGGGACAGAAATTTTATTAGTATCTGTATAAAGTGAATTATCGCAGAATTTCATTTATAAGCATGCACATTCAAACTGTATTCATGTCCTATCTGCTTATTTGATGCTTTTGTTGTTATCATTTATATCATTTATTGCTTTCTCAAATATATGAAAGAAAATATCAAAATTGAAATACATTTCATTATGTATACTATAGGTTCTTACATCCCTTTTCCCCTTCAATCCTCTCTTGCCTTCCCTCTCTGTATGTCTGTTTTCTATGTCCATCTTTTTAACCGTCCAATCATCTACTTATTATTTGAAGAAAAAAAATAATTTTTTTTCTTAACATTTATGCTTCTATCCTAGAATAATATCCTTGAAATAGGGTTTTAAAAAAAAAACAGTAATAAAACATATAACCCCCCCAAAAAACAACAATGAAACAACCAAAATTATATTTACAAAAAGGACTAAGAATGTAAAATCGTTTAAGTTTTGCTTTAACTAGGTTTACTACGTTGTAGCACTTTTCATTTTCCCCGTAAAATGGATCTTGTAATGTTTAATCAACAACACTGGATTGGATTTGGTGCCTTTCTGCAATTATCTAATGCTCTAAAGACCCTGTGACATCTCTTTATTTGTGAATATATTCTTTTGATGTTTATTTCTCGGCTTTTGTCCCCAGCGTTCAGCAAGAAGTCCCAAGGTTAATTTAGTTTTCATTGTCATAACCCTTCCTTCTTTTAAAAAAAAAAATCAAAGTGCCTATCTTTTAATTATTGTGGTTGTTTTGGTTTTTAAAAAAAAATAATGTTTTTTCTCTTTCTCTTATACTTTGATTACTAGTGTATGGTTGTTGTACTGTCTCTACTCTTGGAACTATTTTGAGGTCTTTAATGTCCCAACTCTCTGTGTGCAATAGAGATTCAATATAATAACTCTAAACTATCCTGTATTTGTCTAACTTATGTTTTCTTTCTCTTTTTATTTGAAAATAAAAAATCCTAATCCAACATAAAATACTAATTGGATAGTTAATCATAATTTGTTGTTTCTTTACGTTCGTTTTCTATGTTTGTAATTTCAAATAATTAAAAGGGAATAGGTAGATTTAAATTTTGACCAAATTTTGATTGGCTTCAAAGTCATCAGTCATCATATCGTTATGAAGGAAAATCATCAAATCATCACTACTTTTTTCCATGAATAATTGGCAGACATTATTGTTGTTGTCCTAACAACATTTCTTTCTGTTCTGCTTTGAAGTGTTATGTTTTCAAACCGTTGTTGTATCATGTTACTCCGTTATTTAGATCACTAAATATGTTTTATGGGACTAATTTGAACTAATTAAGATGAAGCAATAATTCCAGTTGATTACACGTTAGGAAATTGGATGAATCCCAAAATTGCTTTCCCAGCTTCTCTATTTACCTTGGCTGTTTTATCCACTTTCATTCTCTGCTTTTCTTTAATTCTCTCTCTTCAGCTGCTTGCTTGCCTGTCTCCTTTCTTTCTTTCTTTCTTACTTTCTTTTCCTTCACTTCCTCCCTCCCTCTCTGTTTCTTTGTCTCTGTCTCCATATCTATTTTTGTCTCTTTTTTCTGTGTCTGTCTATCTGTCTCTCTCTCTCTCTCTCTCTCTCTCTCTCCCCCCCCCCCCCCAGAACCACTCCTCCCTCGCTCGAGACATTACACCTCACATGGTGATCCACTCATTATCTTTTGTTTCATAAAATCATTTTACTAACCCATTTGTGTGAACTTTGTGAGGTGGATAATTTTCTAATTTTCTTTTAAGTGTGATTGGATTTTTGTATCAAATAACCTATTTTTTCTTGAATTAAAGAGGTCATAACATAACTGCAAGTCTTTACGAAAAAAAAAAAAAGACTTAAAAAATTTTAAGTTTCACTTTAAGATGTTGATAATCAAAACCATTTTGTGTTATGTTTTTACAAACTGTTATATATTGAAATTAATGGAAAAACCAATGTAGGACTCTACCTTAATTTCTTTTTCTGCTGATTTATATTATCCATTTTCTGAAATAATCCCAACATTTTCCAATCTTTTCTTCAGTGTAGTTCATACTATATTTTATATTTCATTATTTTCAGTAGCTTAACTTGACCATTAGATTCTTTTCATTGTAGGACAATAGTTAAAAGGATTTTAGGGACTTCTACTATTTATTGATTATTCAGTTAAGATGAGAGAGGAAATTGACAAAACGGGTCAGAGGAGATGTCAGTATTCTAATATTGTAATCTTTTTGCATTTTGTTGCTATGCTACATATATATATATATATCAGGGGTGAATTGGTCTGCCTTGAAATAATCAGGGTTATATTATTAAATGATAAGTCAATAATTGTCAGAAAGAGATTAGTAATGACTATTTTTACACTACCCGACACAGACGAGCATTCAGCAGGAATTTGAAGAAACCATAGCCCAGCGGGAAGGGCAGGTGCAGACCCTTGAGGAGCAACTAGCTTCCAGCCAGAGCACCCTGGCAGAAAAGGAAGCTGAGCTAGGTGCTATGAAAAGCGAGGTTTCAGACAAACAAGGGGAAGTAGAGAAACTTCAAGAGGAGTTGTTAAGTGCTGCTAAAGAAATTGATGAGCTGAGAATGTCGGTGGAAAATTTGCAGAAAGACAAAGACAGCTTGACTGATCAGGAAAAGGTGAGGGGAGAAACGGAATTTAATTGAAAATAATTTTTTAAACATTATTCATAATATGAGTCATAAGCATCTTAAGATTCAGAGCTAGGATTAAGAAATTCATGACAAAGTATGAGTGAAAGAAATTTTGCATGTATCAATGTTAATTTTTGAAAAATTGTTGGGTTTTTTAATTAAAGTTTTGTTTTGATTTATGAAGTAAATAGCGGTGTTTTTTTTAAAGTGATGTTTTGTTGAGGCATGGCAAAATGGTGCATGTCTACAGTGATATTATATTATCTGCATGGACAAGTCATTTGGTGAATACTGTTCACCCATTGGTTACTATAATGTGTTCTCTGTTCAGTTTTAAAGAAGAAAATTAGGCAAGTTAAAATATTTCTCATTAATAATATTTAATCTCTAATTCTAACTATTATCATCTCGATGTTTCTATTAAATAGGATTACATAAATATATTAACACAATTTGATGATAATTTAAAAGTTTCCTTTTTGTTATTATCTTAATATTTTAATTGGTTCAAAATCTCATTCCACTTCTTTAACTCATTAAATAATATTTCTTGCTTGTTAGCTGCATAAACCTTTTTCTTATAAGGAAGTGTATAGTCTATACAGATAGTCTATCATTATCAAACTTTTCATATACCATTAATATTCTTTTCTTGGTCTCTATTATCATCTGTTTTCCCTCTCTCTCAATATATTATAAAGCACTAGGAACATTATCTCTTATATTGGCTCTTGCAATTAAAGACTTCACAGATATGTTTTTGTCTTCTTCAAGAATTAGTTTTATTAATACTTTGACAGATGAAGTATGTTGACAGTTTCATTTCTACAAAAATAAAAAGGATGAAAGCATCTCATGAAATTGCAGAATTTTAGAAAGTGTAATTCAGTCATATTTTCAGATACATTGGAATGTAACGTTAATATTAAGAAAATTATTGAAATAGGTTTAGTATTGTTTGGACTTATTTTCAAAATTAAATATCGAGGTATATATGAAATGATTTTCTCAAAGTATAAACAAGCTGGAAAAATTGGAAATGCTGCACAGGAATTCATAAAAGTAACTTCAACTTTTCTAAAAATATCCATGTTTCATTATTTTTTAAATCAAGATGTCCTACAAAGATTATTAACATCTTAAAATAAGCTAAAACTAAGACACATTTAATTGTAATAAATGAATAATTATTTGGTAATAAACATTGTCCCTTCTAAGTCACATAAAATCTGTGATCATATAAATAAAATATTGTATTGTGGCATGTACTCAGATGGTTGAGTCCCTAGATGAGAGTGTCCAACAAAAAGAGAGGGAAGTATATGAGTTGACCGTTGAAATGACAGAAATACGGCAGCAAGTGCAAGAAATGACGGATGCGAGGGATGCTCTGGAAAAGTTGTTACAAGAGAAGGAGGCAGAGCTCATTCAGGTGAGTGGCAGGCCCCAGTGAACCTCCTTGGGAGGTAGATTTTAGTACCTAGTGAATCTCATGTATGGTCAGAAAGCTTAGCTTTACCTTCTTGCCTTGAAAGATGAAATGATTGCCTGAATTTTTCTTTTTAAAATTTTTTCTCTAATTGAGAGTCTTGTCTCAAACAGCTAAAGTGATGACTGAATTAGTGATTGAGCACAGCTTGCTTTTTGATGTCTTTTAGGTTCAGTGTCTGTCTGTATTCAAGACAGGTCTATATCTAGATTTGTTTATTCTTTTTCGCATTAAACCTTTCATAAAGTATGATTTAGAGCTTTGCAAAAATATAAATTTATCCATATTCTCATTAATAAATAGGTTGATTTAAATTTTGCAGAATAGCCTAAATTAATATTCCTGAGACAGGCTTTCTCAAAGCTGAAAATCAATTTGAAATAGGATATTTTCTTCTATTTCTTCAAATAAACTTAACATTCACTTTTTAACATGAAAAATATTCTTCAAATAAACTTAACATTCACTTTTTAACATGGAAAATATTCTTCAAATAAACTTAACATTCACTTTTTAACATGAAAAATATTCATCAAATAAACTGACAAAACTATTAGATAGAGAGAGATATATCTGTAGCACTATCGGTGATAATGACAAAATTCATAATTCTATTTGCACAAACTTGTCTTGGTTTAGTCTGAAAAATTATAATTTTCTAGTATAGTTCTAGGCAGGGGCTTAATAGAGAAACGTTTTCATTATAAGCCATTAGAGAATGTTCAGACGAAAATTCAAGACCACATTAATCTTGTGATCATTGGTTCATAGGCACAGGAAGAAAGAGATGAAAAAGACCACAAGTTGGATCAAATGTTTATCCAAATTGACAGCCTTCAGCAAGAAACCAATAGCCTGACTACTTTCCAGGTGGGTCAAGTTCAAGTCTTTTATTTTGATATGTGTAGTTTGAAACATTATTGCTGTGAAGAAAAATCGCGCAATGACAACGGAATACAAAGAAACAAGAAAAGAAAGGAAGAAGATTTTATCTCTTTGAAAGGTCTTTTTTATTTTAACATGAATTGTGATTTCATATCTTAATGTTGAATTTATTATGTATGTATGTTCTTCCAGAATGAACTGCAAAAAGACTTTGACACGGTTCAAACAATGCTAGATGACAAAGAAAAAGAGATAGAAACTCTTACTAGGGAATTGACAGACACCAAGTCAACCCAGGAGGTCTTGGACTCTATGGTAAGAAGTTTAAAATTTTGGATTGGAAAATAAAAGATGTAAATGAAACATCATAGAAAATGTGAAAAAGATAAAAGTTCAATGAAGAAAGTAGAATATTACATGAAATTAAGTGATATGAAATGAAAAATATTAGATATTTAATCACGCCCAAATGTACATAGGAAAGAAAGGGTAAGGAAGAGATCCCTTAGTGTGCGTTGATGAAGATAGATACTCGATGTTATGAAAGTGAGTGGGATGCCATTCTATTTCATCAATTATTCTTGTCCTTATCATTTGAATTGTATTGAAATTTTACCTATTTGTTTTTATCTTCTGTTTGATCAATTTGCTTTCCCTTTAGAGTCAAGTTGCTTTACCTTTTGAGTTCATAGTAAAACTAGTTACACTATCCATTTATGTGAATTTGGTTCTTTGATTTTGCCTTTTCTTTTTTTTTTAGTTTACCTTTTTCTTTATATGTCTAAAGATAATTATGTTACAGTACTTCACCCATTATTAATGAAAGCCATTGCCACATTTCTTATTTTCTAGATTTATAAATTAGATATATTTTTATGCTTAGATTTGATTCACGTTGATAGAATTTGGTGACGGCAAATTTTTTAGAAGGTGCTGAGTGTCATTTCACACTTTTAGATCAATTGATGAATATTTTTCTATTAATGCACCCTTTTTATTATTGGGCATTGTATTATATTGTATTATATTATTATCAAACCACAATACTACTTTAGAGTATTGGTGAATTCAATGAATGCTACAAACCTTCAGCTTGTTAATGTTTCCATTCAATGTAATGATCAGGGGACCAATGCTAAATTATATAAAGAATAAAATTTAAATAATTTGTATGGATAGCAATGTGATTGGAAAAAAAAAGGTCTTGTGTGCGTTATAAACAATGAATGAGTCGTAAAATAGAAATCTATAACTATTAGGAGACATTGCCATTCATTTTGATGATCAGTGACCAATGAAGTCATGATGAATGACATTGAATGATTGAACTATCACTGCGTTGGCATCCAAAATGCAGTATATTTATTGAGTATAAAGAGAAACATACTGCGTTTTTGGATGCAAGGGTCAGATCTTTTAGAATCTGTACTGATATGATAGAAGTCAAAGAATGGTATATTGTAAGGAGTCACTGAGCCTTGTGAATACATCTAGTACTTATGTTAAAGGTTGATGAGAAAGCATGACGTTATTAGCAATAGCAATAGTTTATCAGATTGGCTTTAGTGTTCTTCCAATGGAATGCTGGTTTGTTGTATCACAGATGCAACTGGAGCGTATGGTTGCATCCCTGCAGAAGGATCTGGTGGAAAAGCAGAACGTAGTGGATGAGAAAGAGGAAGAACTGTATGAGCTTCATGACAAGCTAGAGGAAATGGTAGAGTTGTCTCTCTTCCCTCTGTCTTTGCACCTTTCTGCATATTGACCCTACTCGTCCTTCCATCTTTATTTGTTTTGTTTTTTTATATATATATATATCTGTGTTATTATTATTTTTGTAACCCTATGTGCCTGCTGTTATCTTCAAAAAGCTAGCGTGGGTATTGAGTTCTTTTAACAGATTAATATTCAACAATTTATCAAACTTTGTGTTTTCTAAAATACATTTCTTTTATTAATTTGTTGTTACCTTTCAGTAAAAACTTGCAAAGAAACTGATAATGGTTATTGAATGAAAAACATGATAATGCTTAACTGGTCAAGCGATTTTTCATAACGTGGCAGTGTCTTTAACATTACGATGATTTTTGACTGGATGGTAGTTAGCATCTTTAGTTATCTATTAGTTTGAATTTGCCTCACAGCCAGGCTTCTTAAACGCGCATAAAACAGTTCTGCTTTATTGCTTCAGAATGATCGCATATTGTTTTTTTTTTGTACGCACTAAGAAAATTTATTTTAAAAAAAAGAAAAGAATTATTTTGATATGTTCCTCTCTGAAATGAAACTAGAACTATTTTCAATCTCTCAAGGATGGGTCAATTTCCTGACTTTTTCATACTCTCCCATCCATAATTTTTTTGTCTGTTTGACTCTCTCTCTTATCATGATTAATCAGCCAGTTTCCCCATTTTCCTCTACTATCTGTTTTTATCAGTGCTGTTGGTGTTTTTCATCCCTCCTCTCTTTCTAAGTGCACGAAACCAGCAGCTGTCGAGTGGATGATAAGTTGCACATAGTATATGCCTTTTAAAGATTAACATTTCTTTTTTAATATCCTATTTGAGACGTAAATTTAAATGAACTTGAAAAAGTAGAGCTTCAATTTGATAATGATAATGATAAAGAGTTAAAGATAGATACTCTTCAATTAGGTTGATTAAAAGAGCAAATAATTAGATTGAAGCCTAAAATTTCCTTCAGAAATATAGTACGCATCAGTAAAATTTAACAACTATTATTTTGTTAGATTAGCGAAAATAAACTGAGCTGTAGTTGACTTTTTCCTTCTAGTTTTCTTAGCTTGTCTAGTCTTACAGTGATACAACTTATTCCTTATATAATATGGCTGAATGAGAAAGTTATATTCAAATCTTCACCTTATGCTTTTATGCTCTGCTTATATTTGTTTCATTATTTGATAGACAATAATTCCAAGATTTATTTCACCGCCTCTACTTTATACTGTGTGCACAGTAGCATGTTGGAATGGATGTGAATAATGGCCACCTGAACTCATCCACGTCTTGTTCATTTTTTATTTTTTTAAATTTTTTATTTGTTGCATAAAGGTTTAATTGAAGATTCAGAACTAAAAATACAATAGCTTCATTCTTCTAGAGTAACTCGTGGGCTAATCGATGATAGATGAGATTGAAACGGAGAAGTCTTTTTTTTTCTGAGAGAGCTGTTTCAATAGGGACAAAATTAATTAATGATATTTTAAAACAAATTTTGCATAATATGTCATACTTTAGTTATATGGTTACTATGGACAAGATCATGCACAATGATAGTAATAGTATTCTTCATTTTGATTGGGTTGCTCAGCTAGCTTGGCCTGACTGTTCTTGTAATAGATCCGGTCATATATGCGGGGCTACATGGTAATATTCCCAAGTGTGGCATGGCATTTAACTGATTCTGTCAATTCGACCACTCACAGCAGCTCTGCATATTTCCATGTAATCCATTTAATCGCTGTCAGCAGCCTTATGAAGACCAAGTTTTAATTCATCAAACAACAACTAACATGTAGAACCTCAAGATGTTCAGATTCACATTCCCTATTTATTTCTGGGCAGTGTGGTACATAATTTGTCATAGTTAGGGGGAATTAGACCTGAAATTCAAAAATAAAATTATTGGTAAAGGTACCTGCAAAGAGAGATAATTCTAGCAGAGCCTTCTAAAGCAATGGATGGAACCAGTGAAAACCCTGAGATGAACGATCATAGTGACTGGGTTTATAAACAAGAAAAAATAAAAAAAAAACCCAAAAATAAAACAAACCCAAAAATAAAACACTGATTATGTATGTCAGGTTATTTGACAAGAATAGAAGAAATTCGCTATTAATCAGTCATCAATTTAACATTTTTAAAAATTTCTTTATGACTATCGTGTATTGCACCCTTAATTTTTTGAAGAGGGTTGAATATCACAAATCTTCACCATGAGTTGTATTTCTACGTAATGAAGAAAATTATTGATTATAAGTCGCAACTATTTCTTATTATCAGACATCCCTTGTCTTAGTCGTTATTGTCTTGATAAGAAGGAGCTTGGACTTATGACTTGAATGATAAAGGAATTAATCTTGGCTGTGATTGGAATGGACAGTGGTTTTATATGCCTGAGCTTGTTTTCCTAATTATTGCTCTCAAACTTTCCATTAGTCAATATTCTAGAGAAAAGAATCCAATTATCTCCACTGAATTACCGCAAATGTTTGCCATGTCAATGATAGTCATGTGCCTACAATGGTATGATTTACATGTCAATGATAGTCATGTGCCTACAATGGTATGATTTACATGTCAATGATAGTCATGTGCCTACAATGGTATGAT
>JASKDV010178429.1:0-12780 GCA_032466395.1 Aegires albopunctatus
ATTATTATTATTATTATTATTATTATTATTATTATTATTATTATTATTATTATTATTATTATTATCATTATCATCAACATCAACATCAACATCCTTATTACCATTACTATTATCGTTGTCTTCGCCGTCATCATTATCACATTAGTTATCATCCTCTTCCTACTCCTTCCCTACGTCATCTTCATCGCCATCGCAGCTTCCCATCATCATCATCGTCGTGATCCCCGCGCTATCATCATCATTATCATCATCACCATGATCATCATTACCATCACAATCATCATCACCAAGTCATAATCGTCATCTTCACCATCACCATCTTCTCTAGATCTACCATGCCTTAAGAGACTACGCGCGTATTGACAAAACAATAGTCTGCCCTTGATGCAGTGATATCTGTTTGAAAGAGTTATTAATATATCATTATGTTAGTTATTTGGAGTTAAATCAATTGTGTTACAGACGTAAATAGCCTGTATACATTCCTTTTAGCATATCATTCGAAGAAAACAAAATACGATACACTTTAAGATATAGGAACTTATCACATACGGCGCTACACCAAGGATAACGCCAATGCCATTCCAATGGATCTTTCTGATAGACTCAAAAGAAAGAAAAACTCATCATGGATTATCATGGGAATTTTACTGACAATTTTTTTTACTCAACGCCGAGTATTGTGAACGGCTTGTATGTTTGATTTACTTAGTGTAGTAACCTAAGATTATAGATATGATATAACTTGTTTATCATAACGTCATTTGACTAAAACATTATATATTTTTTCATTATTCTTAATACCGGTACCCTGGATTAATGATTCCGAAATCTTACAATCCCACAACGAGATAAATGCATAAGCCTAAATTATCATGGCAACCATATGCTGCACTTCAAAATACTCGATGTTTTTATAACGTGTTAACCGATTTTGTCATCTCAATGGTATTGAGAAGGAAAAATCAAAATGTCGATGGTTTTCATAATGTTTGTACACACATAGATTGATATCGCGAGATAGACTATTATTACCATAATGTAAAGATAATACGTATTTGTTTAACACAAACAAGATTAAGAGTATTGCAACAAGAAAACAAATACTAAAGACTATCATTAACAATTTAATGTGTTCGTGGTTTATGCGTCCGGAATGATTATTAATACACGATGTAGGATGTCTGATTTGACATATTTATTATCCTATCTTTAGTGGCTTGCATATCTAACGATCTAAGGCAGTGGGGCTTAATCAACCCACCCGAGCGCACTGATGCACCCCCAGAGCTTTTACAGGTGCGCTATGCACGTAGCATTCCTAAAATAATCCACAATGAAGCGTAAAACGAGAGGAACTCTTCAATGCATTTTTGAGGAAATAAGAGTTTGTCTCTTAAACATAAGATCAAACATAGAAGAAATCGCAAGGACTCATCGAGCTCATGTTTCTCATTAACACAGGAGTGAATAAACTTCGGAGTTATGCATGCTCTTATTAAATGCGTTATTTTTCTATATAATTAAATTAATTATAAGATACTAATCCTATTTTTGCATACAGTGCGCTTGCAAGTATCTGTAGTATTGTAAGGATGCTAAAACTGTACACATTATGAGAACCACACTGACTGATCTAAGGCTTAGTCCGCAGCTACAGATACCGAATGATCCAGACTTGTTATTGTGAATTAAAAAAAATATATATATAAAGAAAGAATATTAATTAACTGCATTTAAAGTACATCTTGGCTTTACTTCGCTCGCTGACCCATTAGTACACTGGACGAGATTATCACGAGCTGTTGCGATGAGAGAGATGCATGCATTCAATGAAGGACCCTTTTGCAACTGCTAGTTTTTACTTTCCTGTTATAAATTTTTGGCCATCTTAAAAGACACCACGCTCTAGAAAGGCTAGACTTTTGGAAAGCATTAATAATAATAATAATAATAATGATAATAATAATAATAATGATGATGATGATGATGATAATAATAATAATAATGAGAACATTTATATGGCGCTTATACAAAATAGCTCTAAGCGCTTTGACGAGCAGTAAAATTAAGAATAATATAGAATTTGAAAATGCATGGTGTATGGAATTTACATGGGTAGAAATTTTATTGAAGATAAACGTGTAAAGGGACGTCGAAGAAGAAGATGGTCGCAAGACATAACAGAATGGATGGACACCTCAATGACCGAGCGTGGCAGAACGGCGTAGGACAGAAGCCTGTTTCGAATGGCAGTGTGTGTGTGGGGGGGGGGGGGGGTGGGGGCCCGTCTTTGCAAGTAACGCCATAAAAGAGATAGAGAGAAAGAGAAAGAGAGAGAGGGGGAGAGGGGGGGGCAGGGGGGGGGGCAGGAAATAAAATCAATCAGCAATAACCTTTTTCTAATAATTCATAAATTTTAATTTTACCTCCCATTCAATCTTAATCACTTAAGTAAATTTTCACAATAAACAATAATTGGCAAAGGATGAAAAGTTTATGAACTAGCTGTAAGTATCAGCACTAAAAAATTAATAAATTCTGACAAAACAAACGAATATTTTTTTTAAACATAAGGTTGCAGGCCAACTTTGACATCTTCATCCTGATTTTTAAAGGTAAATTTACACGACAGTTGAAGGACCACTTGAAAATTTAGCGAGAATGCTTAAGTGTCTCCCATCACTACATGCATTTCACCAAATTATGCACCCTCGTCGACGATGTTGAGTGGTAATATTTCACGGACATATCATTATTTCTTGTATGATGGTTTCTTTGATGTCCAGATATTTTAACACATTTGTCAAGTTGCGCTTTTAGTCCAAAGAAACCCATATAAATCTCACCTTTTTGTTGACATTTTACAACTTCCACAAAAAGCAAATTGTTGGAATGGCTGGTGGATCTAGATTGTTATTCATCTCATTGTAATCTTTGGAATGGCTGGTGGGTCTAGACTGTTGTCCATCTCATTGTAATCTTTGGAATGGCTGGTGGGTCTAGACTGTTGTCCATCTCATTGTAATCTTTGGAATGGCTGATGGTTCTAGATTGGTGTCCATCTCATTGTAATCTTTGGATTTGCTGATGGCTCTAGATTGTTATCCATCTCAAAGTAATCTTTGGAATGGCTGATGGGTCTAGACTGTTGTCCATCTCATTGTAATCTTTGGAATGGCTGGTGGTTCTAGATTGTTGTCCATCTCATTGTAATCTTTGGAATGGCTGATGGTTCTAGATTGGTGTCCATCTCATTGCAATCTTTGGAATGGCTGATGGTTCTAGATTGGTGTCCATCTCATTGTAATCTTTGGAATGGCTGATGGTTCTAGATTGGTGTCCATCTCAATCTTTGGAATGGCTGGTGGGTCTAGACTTTTGGCCATCTCATTGTAAACTTTGGAATGGCTGATGGTTCTAGATTGGTGTCGATCTCATTGTAATATTTGTAATGGCTGATGGGTCTTGATTGTTGTCCATATCATTGCAATCACTGAAATGACTGATGGGTCTAGACTGTTGTCCATCTAATAACAAACTTTGGAATAACAGATTCATCAGTCTAAATTGTTTGCCATCCATACCGTACGATAACACTTCACAATATAATATCGTCCTCAAAATGTGATAAAAAGATCCTGTGGTATTTTTGACAAAGAACATGCACATTATTCAAACAAAAGTATTCGACTCATGTCCTTTGGCAAATCCTATATTTACGTTGTAATTGGTGGTATGTTGGTAATAGTTTGATGATTATAATTATGATAATGACTATCCTCGTTCTTAATGCTAATATTATATGTGTACATTCTACCTCGACCTAACCCCTCCCAGTACTGACAGTGTATGTTAAGGATCTTCAGATTAGATAAAATGAAATCACTCAACTGAGAAGAACTTTGATTTTGTGGCTAGCCATTCTATCTTGGCTCAGGTGCCATGGTTACTCCTGTGACAATTATGACGGTTGGGGGTTGTATGAAGCTGTAACTTTTGAAGCGGATTGTGCAAGACATTACAATCGTGGTTTACAGAATGGCTTTCGACACGTTGATAACTGGTTGAAATGGGGAATACCTGCCATGGAAGCATTGGTTTGTGTTCAACAGTGTCACCAGCGAATAACCAAGACGCTTTTTAAGAATGCATCATTTCTCTCTGGTGTGATCTTTTCAGCAATCTTAAATGACATTCATTATTGCAAACTATTAACACCCAAATCAATTTTTGCCCCCACCAGCACCTCCATTTCATACAAAAATACAAACACGCAGCGTCACATACACATACCCGTACCCTAACATTGGCACATAAAACATGTATTACTCACAATAAGCCGTTAATCAACGTCAACGCACCGATAAACGTAGACCCATTCATTGAGAATACCCAACCAAACCGACACATAGTGAGCCAGAAGAGCATAAAGCCGTACTGATATGAACACCTGATAACATAGGATTCCACGCAGGAGTCAGACGATTTGAGGGTAGATAACTCACAAATCAAGTCGTCTTGTCATCTCCCTTTCCCATCTTGTGCTATTATTGTTAAAACTCCACCATTTTTCTTATTTCAATAGTCGAAGTCCTACTACGTGTGCGTCGAAGATATGCACAGGTGGGCGTCGGGGTGAGGAGAAAAAAGATTGAAAAAGAAAGAAGAAGATATTGTTCATGATTCGTTCATATTTGCCGGCTTAAGTTGGTGTCGATCAATCAGATAAAATTGCTTTTATTCTTTAAGTGAATTATGGAAAGATAGAAGATTGAGCGGGATGGAGTTGGAGTAAAAGAGGGAGAAGGAGAAGGGAAAAGTTGGTGAAGGTGGGGAAGAGAGATGGAGAAAGGAATTTGAAAAACAGAGTAAAGATTCATCTGAAGGAATTGAAAGAAAATGTATTGTTTTTAATCAACTGCTATATATTAGATTATTCACGTATGATCTATTCTCAATTCACCTTTTGATTAATTGACTAATTGCTTGATTATTCATCGAAGCATTTTACATGCCTTCATCCTTTTTAACTATTTATACAATTTGCATTCATTTAGTCATTCATCAATTAGGCCTATTTGAATTAATTTTTAATCATCCATTCCATATTTACTTATTAATGTGTTATTTATTTACATTATTTTATTATTAGAATATTTATCATTTAGAGCTCGTCCTCAGAAACATTCAAGTAATGACTTTGGTGTGACCCTGGTGTGGCCCTGGGGTGGCCACCAGAGGCGGAAAAAAAAAAAGAAGAGGACACCCAAGAACAACATGGCGCAGGATGGTGGAGAAGGAAAGGAACGAAGAGGGATGACCTTCATGGGAGAGAGACAGACGAATAGCAAAGGACAGGCCACTGTGGAGAGATAGGTCTGCGCCTTATTAGCCTAATGGCACAAAGATGATTGAGGTTATATTAAGGTAAGGGTACGTATAATAAAGAAGATGTTTGGAGTAGGTATTTATTATTTCAGTGAATTGTTGTCAAGTCGTTGTTGTATGGTTTGCTTCTGGGAAGGCGAAGGAATCAGTGCTTTTGTCGTGTTCACCACATTTTTACTTGGGTTACTATCGATTTTGCTGTTATCATTGTTGCTGTTTTCATTGGTGCTGTTATCATTGTTGCTGTTTTCATTGTTGCTGTTATCATTGTTGCTGTTTTCGGGTTTTTCTGTAACAGGTGCAAATTAAAACTGGAAGAAATTTCGCGTTTATATTTCCAAATTAATTCATTGTTATGGCCCTTTTTGTATTCTGACATCTCCTTATTTTCATCCTTCATAATTTCTACTTTTTTGTTTCTTCTTATTCTTGGATAAAACTGATGTATTAAATAATATTGAGTATTATTATCTACGCGCCCTTTGTCGTCAAAATCTGCTTAGTAACCAAATCGCTGACCTAAGTATGTTGTAGTCTATCCTTAAAAACTCAACAGCCTTCGATATTCTTTCCCCTTCTCCTATATTTTTTTTCCACGTATGACGAAGGGTTCTACTCAAAAATATCCTTTAGTCCTGTTAAATTGTCACTTAAATTATGACTTGTTTTAACACCTCTGAATATCCATTGTGCGAAACAAAAACCAAATTTTTCCCCCTTGATATTATTGAAACAAAAATTGAAACCCTCTTATAGCAACTTTAAAAAATTCAAAGTTCAGAACGTCAAAAATCAAAGCCTGTCTGATAATAGGCAGACAAACTTACCGATAAAACTCTACGGCTTGAATTGTAAAGAATATTCTTGAAAATTCTTTAAAGACCAATTTTATTTCAACTTCAAAAGACTCGACAAAAGTATCGCATTCACGTCGTTTGTTTAAAACCAGTAATCACCAACACTACTTCGTGCTAAGCGAAGTGTCGGAGTCAAAACGAGCAGGGAGGATGCATTAAGCGAAATGCCGCTTATCCGATATGCCATCAATTTGCCATGGATATGCCAAGTGGAGAATCTTGGAATCTTTAAAAGGCAGTCAATGAAGCGATTCCCTTTCGCCAACTTCTAGGGCCCATAGCCACATCCTATTCACGGTTTTAATAATAAGGTTGGGGGTGACAACTAGATCTGTTTGTTAGATTGGAGTGGATTCTTTTTTCTTTTCTTTTTTTCTACTTCTTTTAGTTTATTATTTCCTCCTAGATCTGTTAATTTAGTTTGGAATGGGTTGCCTCATATATATTTTTTTTTTCAAATTTGTTTTTATCTACATTTTGTTTAAGGAACCTCAAAAAATATCCCAGATAACTATCTGACTCCTCAATGTTTCTGTCTAATACCCACCCACTCTTCATCAGTTCACAATCGGGATATATATATATATATATATATACAGAGAGAGAGAGAGAGTGGGAGAAAGAAAGAAAGATAGAGAAAGAGAGAGAGAGATGGGGAGAGAGGGAGAGGGGGAGGGGAGGAATAGAGAGAGAGTATTAATTAGCATAGTACAAAATTGACTCACCATCCTTATTCATTCCTGCTTCCACACATTTCTTGAGTCGACAGGCTCGACACTGATTCCGATGCGTTTTGTCGACCGGACATGACCCCTGACCCCTAGATTTGCATATGTATTGTCTATTTCTCCGAATTGACCTCTGGGGAAAGAAAATTATTTTAAAGATTATGATCAAGTTTTGGCTCATGATGATTGGACAGTGAGATTGGACATCATGAAGGCTTCGTAGACGCACTGCTACATAACCAAAAAGCGCAGTGCATCAAGAAGCTACATACCAAAAAAGCGCATTGAACAGATTATACAGAAGCATTAATCAATCATCAAAGACCATGATTAATGTTTGAAGTTACCTCAAGAAACCTAGAAAGATACCAGGGAAGAAAAGAAACGAAAAAATCTAATTCGGGAGATAATGGAAACGTAACATGAATTCATTGGCATCAAAATACTGTCTAGATCTTAAATTATAATACTTTTCTGATTTACCAAAATATAGAAAATTAGAATAAATTAAATTTTAAAACATCTTTAAAATCAACAATATGTATAATTATTATTAACATTAATTTCATGCATGGGCACTCCATAAATCAACTTATGCCATGAAGCCAATGCCCATAAAACCATGTCCCCTTTATTGGTCTTTAACATGATAATAAATAACATTAGAGCCTCGGCCACCAATGCTTATAATAGAGGGCATTGAAAAGCTATACTATAATTGCTCAGCGGCGCATGGACGATTTCTAAAACCTTAATATCTTGGTCGTGTTCCTGTGCGGCCCTCCTACTACTTTTGTACCCAGCATGCCACGGGGTAAAGTAATTCTGTCTGCTAATCTTTGACTGTTTAGAACACAACAACAATACAAAGAGATCTATAAGGGTGATAGTGTATTATAGACTAGAGGTGATAAAATATGGCACTTCCACTTCCGCTTTTTCAAGCGTTATGGGTAAGCTGTTGTATGTGTTTTCTCTCAGCGGTTTTCAAGCGTTGTGCGTCGGTTAGTGAGTTCTTTGGTTTGGTAGATCTACTTTTGATAGATTTAGTGTGAGACTGAATTCTTGGGATGTGAGGTGAAATAACTCACCCTTGTCGAACAGGTGAAATTTAAAAGTAAATCAATTTTGTGTTTTTTGTAATTTGAAATTTTTCTCCTTTTGTTATTGTTATTATTGTTTTTATTGTTGGTGTCATTGTTGTTGTTGTTGTTGTTGTTGTTGCTGTTGTTGTTGTTGTTTGTGATGGTGGTGGTGGTGTCATTGTTGTTGTTGTTGTTGCTGTTGTTGTTGTTGTTTGTGATGGTGGTGGTGGTGTCATTGTAGTTGTTGTTGTTGAGAATTAAGATGATGATGGTGATCTTATTTTTTCATATTCGTCAACTTATGCTTTCTGCATTTTGTTTCATGTTCTTTCTTTTCTTTTTTTTCTTTTCTTTTTTTTTTTTTACGCGCGCGCGTGTGCGTGTATGTGTGTATGTGTGTGTGTTAAGTGTGTGTTTTTTTGTGATATTCTTCTATTCTTTTTGTTTCATCTTTTGTATTAAAAGAATTTTTTTGTGGGGGTGGGGGTGGGGAGCCCCAACTCATTTTCATTACATACTAAACATGTGTTTATAAGTTACTGCAACCACACATTATCACAATTTTCTTCTCGTGGCCATTAAAATGAATTTCGTATATTCAGAGAAATTAATTAACAGCTTTTTCTTCTTCTTCTTCAAATAAACTGACACAACTCAACTGGGTTGAGTATTACTGTCAATACGAATAATAACCACACAAAAAACCCAATAAACAAACAACTAATTAGGCCTATATGAAGATTTAAGTATTTCATATTGTAGCATGTGTTTAAGATTATCAACACTTTCGCTACTTCTAATTATAAAAAGCCTGTTTATGTTAAACTAAACTCAATATACCCAATTATAGGAAGCGCTACAAGTTATCAACATTCGATAGTATTAAAATGTGTTGTGTCCAAATGCTAAAAGTCTTGGAAGAAAATTGCAATGCTTTGCATAGAGTTGAATGAAAATATCTAAAATGCAAATTTGAGAACCGCAACCATTGCATGGCTATGATATTAAGTTTAGATTCACACTAAGTAAGCCAAAATCTACATTATTTACAGTAATCAAGACATTCAATTACGTTGAATATCTTTCAATTCCCAGTAAAGTGTGAAAAAATATCTAAAAGGTTTCCGATCACTTTTACAACAAGTTTTGGATGGAGGAATGGCGAAACTAAAGGCGAAACGAATACAAAATTCACCGAATAAAAAAAAAATCCTTCTCGCTAAAAAAGCAAAAATGGCCCAAATCCTTTTGCGACACAACTCTTGACTTCGCCGTCTCAAAGCTACATTTTCCGAGCCGCTAAAACTCACAGCATACCATCGAGATCTTCACATGGCAAGTTTAGGATTTCAGAAGATGAATTCTTGTCTTGTCTCAATGCCATCCTTGTCAAGTATGAAACTGGCTTGTTTGTGATGGCTTCCCTGGCTACATAATACAAGGGCGACGCCATGTTGCAAAGTCGTTGTTTGGTTTTTTATGCTTTTGATTCGTGATTTGGAGTATTTCGTTTTGATATTATGATAAAGAATTAATTTCAATCTATCGTTGTACATGAATTCTAAATCTTAGTGATCTGTATGTTATTGAGCTAAATTACTTCAGTTAGGTCAATTATAATTGCTAGTACCTAATCGTATTTAATCAAACTCTAATCACTTTTCCTATTCAAACACGGTGCCATCGTAGAGGTGGCAGGTTCGTTCCCCTATGCAACAATAGATTGTTGTCGTTTCTTTCCTTCTATAGATTCTTGTCTTTGTCTCAAAAAGGTTATTTCATATTCCTAATTTATCAAATATTATTTATCTGAAACCCTCTGCCTCATACCCTATTTACTTTCAATCACGACGTATTAGAAGGTCTTTTGTTTTGGGTTTTTTTGTTGGTGTTTTGTTTTGTTTTTTTTTTGTTTTTTTTTCTTAAAGCTTTATTTTTTTTTCTTAAATTGTTTTCACTACTTTGGCGATATCAGGGTTTTCGAAAACTGTCTTAGAATCAGCCTGGAGTTCTTTTAAATGCATATATTTTTATACATGGTATCTTCTACATTATAGTTCGTCACCGATAGTACTTGGTTCTCATTTTAATATCTCAGCAACTTAAAAATGGGGAGGAGAAGGAAATACGAAAAACTGGATTTCAAATTAAAGCCTTTCGGTCGGGGTTTGTATTATTTATCTTTGGCTTGGAAGGCTAGCGCTTTACCCACTGAGCTAACCGCTTCCCATATTGATGGTATAATTAGTTTATCTTATAGAACAAATAAAGCTGCAAAACGATATTTCATGGCATATATTTTTCACTCACAACAGCTCCTGTTTACTTTCGACGAATCAAGAAAGTATCAGTGAGCGAAAATTTAAGCTATGTCGGGCTGAATATGCAACTATTCTTTTCCATTAAAAATCTGGATAATTCTGTCACGTTAATAGCGGCCTAATAAAAAAAAAATTGAAATAAGAAAAAAAGGAGTACATTCTTTAAAGAAGTAAGGTGAAGATGAAGCAACACTATTAAACTGGCCAGATACAATCATGATATCAGTTAGTCATAATCCTTGTTCACGACCCCCAGGTCTCTGATGACGATTGTAGCAATATAATCCGTTTGTTTGCCAAAACAGAAGACGACGCGATTAGAAAGTTTGTCTGTTTTCGACCAAACCTCAGCCAGAGTTGGAATGTGACGTGACCAGACTTCAAAGAGGGGCCAAATATTTCTATCTGCTGTCTAAAACAATATTTGGGAGATTGATACACCTTACACATGGATCCAGTATTTGGCATTACATATTGGAGGGAAGGATCTGGGATGGTGGGGGACAGAGCAGATGGAAGAAATGGAGGGAAGGAGAGAAAGATGAAATGGAAAGAGAGAGAGAGAGAGAAGAAAAAAAAAGGACAAAAGAATATCAGAGGAGAATGACAGAGTTCTGAGGATGTGTGTGTGTGTGAGAGAAAGAAGGGGGGGGGGAAGAGAGAGAAAGAGAGGGGGGGTGGGGAGATGGGGAGAGAGAGAGAATGGTGTGAGAGAGAGGGGAGGTTATAAAGAGGGGAAGTAGAACGTGAAGGAGAGAAGAATTCATGGAAAACTAGACGAACAGACAGAAAGTTAAGAAAGAGAAATGAACAGAAAGATAGCTAGATATAGATATATATTTTAAAAAAGGTTTATTTACAACTCCTAAGACTGATTTCAGAGAACTCTATGCCACAATGGTCAAAGGGTGCCCCTAACAATAGAGTATCAATATTGTAGAACTGGATCTAGTAAGTAACCATTCGATCATAATATAATAATAGATAGAGAGATAAAGAAAGACAGAAATATTATACTGTTGTGGATGAATGATTGAATGGATATATGGAAGGAGGAATGGATAGATATATATAGATGGAGGTGTTTATAAATTGCACTTCCCGTGGCATGCAAACAAGGGTATAATTTTCATGTGACTTTGTGTCATAGGTTATCTCTTTCATAGCATCCATGAACCCATAGAAGGGAAGTAACTCCTGGATGACTTTCTCTCCCATCGCGTTGCCACGATTCACCCTTGAATCAACAGTCAGAATGCATCGTATCTGTTAATCCTTTTCTAAATCTGCAAACATTGCTATCAAATTTTGCCAGGACAACACTATCCGCGCATTGGCGTGGGGTCTATGTGGCTTTTTGAGGCTATTTGTTTTCCTTCGTTTGATCTTGACTGCAACAGTTACTACACAAACCTTATTCTCCGAACTGTAACACGACTCAGTTATCACTTTAAGTTGAAGATAGATCGCTTTTTGAAGAGCCCTAGAAAAACTCTTGATTTAGTGTTAGACAGAGAGAGCCTTCTCTTGTTTCTCCTTTTCTATAATCCCAGGTTTAACCAAGTGGCATTGCTCAAGTGGCGGCTGAGGATATCACACTTAAAAGTTATCGAAATCGGGTATCTTTCAAAGTTAGTATAATATGTTAAACATCCAGCATTCCTTTGTCGGTTGTCATCTAGGAGAGACAACTCTGAACTTCTGTAGGTGGAGGGGATATTTCGACTTATTGTATTCATAAGTTGAAAATTTATGGTTTGTTTATGGATCAAAATGGTAAAGCTTGCGATGAACTTTATCGTAAAGCATAGAGCTCATGTTGGATTTTTTTCTTCTTTCATTTCTTGTATTATTGTTAAGTTTATTGTATTTGGAAAAATTCTTCGTAATTTCTTCTTAATTTTTTTTTTTTTAATCCTATGTTGTTACTCTCTTAATTTCTCAGCCTTAGCGATTTGAAAATTCGTTATTATTCATTCAATAAGTCTGTCCTTTGTTTTCATAGCAACAGAAAAACTCACTCATGACTAATGCTTTTTAGATAGGGGCTCACCAATCTGGTAGGCCTTTGATATAATATATATGATAACTAGCAAAGAGAATGGTAAAAGCCCGATTATATTGGTGGCTTGAACACACCAACTCTCTCAATGTCAACCAAGCTGGATTCCTCAAAAATATGAGAAATCTAGATATTAGCCTTAATTAGATTAGGCTTGATATCTAGATATAAATATAGATCTAGATCTATCTAGAATCTATAATCTAGATCTATCTACAATCTAGATCTAGATCTATCTAGAATCAGATATAGATAGATCTAGATCTAGATCTAGAATCTAGATCAGCAAGTAGATCTAGATATATCTACGTCTAGATCTTGATAGATCGAGACAAA
>JASKDV010178440.1:0-12774 GCA_032466395.1 Aegires albopunctatus
TGATTGACTGAGCGATCTGCTCCCTCCCCCCCCCTTTTTTTTTCCCCCCCTTTCCAATTCGTGTAAAAAATAAAAAGAAAGAAAGAAAGAAAATGAAAAACAAAAACAAAACACACATAAAAAAAAAACAACAACCCTCCAACAAAAACAAAACACTTGCCCAAAGTTTAACCACGGCGTCTCCAATAATATAAGATTCAAACCCTCGACCTTTGGTTTGCGAGTTTAAAGGCTTATCCGATCGGCTACTTATTCACACGTATCATGACTAAAACAATGAATATGAAAAAAAAATATCATGACATGTTGATCACTATAAAAACGAGAATAATAAAAAAAAATAAAAATAAAAAAAAATAAAAATAAAAAAAAACAAGAGACGAATCAGAATGTAAATAAAGAAATCATCTCGGATTGTGATCACACTTTCAACGACCAAGGAAGAAACGAGAGTGTTTTAATGGGTTAATTCTAATTATAATAATAACATATAGCTTAATTCCTAACAATTTTTATCGTTACATATATAAGTATGATGAAGATTAAGACCTCTATTGATTGACCACGCATACAAAAAAATACTGGTATGGATTTCAATAGCGCTTACAAATTGACAGATTGAAAAATAAAAACACTTTCAGTTTTGCGTGTTAATTAGCCTAAGGATTACTTTTCTTGTTTGACATAAATTAATGTTGATTGACAGAAACCAATACAGGATTAGGATATTAATGTTTATGGAAATAAATGTGTGTTCCAAAGTTGATTCATAATAATCTCAAGATATCACGTCCTGGAAATCAAATGAGAAGTTATTGAATAAATAAAAATATCAAAATCTACTGAATTTAGCAAAATTATACCATGAATTAAATTCAGAATTTTAGGAATGATAATTATAATTGCACACATTTATTGTATTTCTGTAAATGAAATTTAGTTGACTATTCGTTATCAGCTCCAACCTTCACGTTAGAAGGCAACAGGTATTAATTAATTCATTCTTATAATAATATGAGATTAACAATTTTAAAAGTATGAGGTTTTCTACAAACAAAAACACGAAACAAAAAAATCCACCCCTAGCAAGGTGAATCTGTGAATGTTCTCCAACATTATCTTCCGGTGTGCTTTATTATTCCAATACTTCTTCAATTCACCAAAGAAGTCATGTTCCTTAAATATCAAAAACTACATCGCCTTGAACATTGAATTACAGAAAAGGGCAATGGCGGGCATGCAGAAGTGCGACCCGATGAAAGGCTCTTCTCTCTAACATACTGCGAAGATCTTATCGAAGATTAATAAAATCTCTAATATCTTTGATCTTACTCTATCTATAAACATATATCCATCTTATACCTGGGTACGGTGAGGAATTCGAAAAGAGGAGTTATAGGGAAGAACGGGTCAGAAGAAGATTACTGAGGAAGTAGGAAAGAGAAGGTGGCGGTGGTTTGGCCACACCTGCTTAAGGAAACATCCAGAAAGCATCACAAGGCAAGTATTAAGATGAAATCCATAGGGGCACAGGAAGAAGGGGAGACCAAGAACAACATGGAGGAGGTTCATAGAGGAAGATATGAGAAGAGGGGGATACACCTGGAATAGGCTTCCGGGGCTAGCACTGGATAGAGGTGGTTGGAGAGCTGTCGTCAGTGGCCTGACATAGGGTGAGAAGGCAATCCATCCATCCACGATGAGGAATTGCATATAAAGAGCTTTTCCCAAGAACTCAACATCGCGCCCTGCCGGTAATCCAACCTGAACCATTTCAAGCACCAGCCAAAATGTCTACCATTGGACGACGATGCCAGAGCGAAATGCATGACGTAAAGAACCATCCCCAAGAACTCAATATTCCGCCCTATTGGGTACAGGATCATACTTTTTACAAGTGTACTTTTCCGGACTTTACCCAGATCAGTCTACCTGTATGGTAGCGGCCTATAACGGAATAGATTTAAGAGAGTGAAGTGGACTTTCTCGTCGTTGTAGAATTCCTTTATCAAATCCGAATAGATCTAAATATTTATTATTCAAAGCCGGTCAACAGAGTGGCCACGAAGTAACAAGATCAGCCCGGACAAGGAACTCGAAGCTCAATTGCTTAATTGAAATCCCCAGCCAGCGACAGAGTTTTGGTTTAAAGGTAAGAAAGTTTATAAAAAAATATTTTATTAAAAGATAGCACATTATCAACCGCGTTTACCACCAAAAGTGATTCAAAATCATTAATGACAGTTGGGTGAGCGAATACTTGACTTACTTGACTGATTGCCGTGCGCTAACAGTGTCCTCCGACCGTGAAGCTTCTGCTGTTTACCTTACCTTTGAAGTGAAAGAACGCGTTTCTTTCGTGAGCTAGAGTTCTAAAACTTTCGAGATCTGTTATAGATTTGAGTTTTATCGAATCGTCTTGATGGAGCCTTAAAGTCGCTATAAAAGAGTTCCGGACAGTGTTGTGAGCGAATGAGGAAACGAAAAAGGTGGGGGTGTTGGGATGGGGGGTGGAGGAGGGTTACTACTTGCACAAACTTCGATTTGAAAGTTTTAAAGATAATAATAATACTCCCCGTATCGTTACCACTCAAAATGCTATTTGATAAATCATTGCTCTAATCTCCTATAAGTGCAAGCCTAATCCATTATGATCCTTGAAAGATTTTTTAAAACTGGTCCCATATTATAAAGAGTCTTACATGAAAATGTGTTTGAGATTAATAGGATTACGTTATTCATTTCTCATCGCCTCATTTCACACGTTTAATGTGTTATGACGACGTCATAAGGATGATTTATGAGTATTTGGTTTGCCTATAGAATCACGTGATGTTAAAACTTAACAAGCGTTCATGGGTTAATAAAAATCTAGATTATCAATATGAACTTATGAAGGCAATGATAGTGTGTCTCTGCTATAATGATATTCAAATATCTGAATTAATAAATAATACTTTATTGATACATATTATATTACACATCTTGTAAATTGATACATACACATTCATTTTCAGGTTTTAACGTGAATGCAAATTTATAGAATCCCATTCACAGATAGGTCTTTACAAGCTTAACGCATGATATCACCAACAATCATAATTTTCCCCGTCTATAGAATCCATTCGCACACCTAAACACTAATACACACCGATACACTGACACACTCAGATGTGAATCTTTCTCCAACAAAACAATTTTCTTTTTCACTCAACAAATTCAACTGTCAGATTAAAACGATTAGATATGAAAATCATTCGAAATGATTTTTTAACGATTCAAAAAGTCAAAAACGGAAATGACGTAGAGGTGGAGATAGGCCTCTTGCTCACCGTGTATTAACAAGGAGACTTATGACCGAACATTGCCTACGATTATGGCTTTTGTGTCACCAACATCTGTTAGGTAATGTAGATACATTTAGTGATATTTCTTACAACTTATTTTTCCTTTGAGAGGATTTTCTTTAAATGGCTTACAAACTGACATAAGAATACAACAAATTGAATAGTCGACAATTACAAACTGACATAAGAATACAACAAATTGAATAGTCGACAATTACAAACTGACATAAGAATACTACAACAGATTGAATAGTCGACAATTACAAACTGACATAAGAATACTACAAATTGAATAGTCGACAATTACAAACTGACATAAGAATACTACAACAAATTGAAGAGTCGACAATTACAAACTGACATAAGAATACTAAAACAAATTGAAAAGTCGACGTAAAAAATACATGTGTTTGATTCACAATAATAATTATAATTTTAATGAGATATTGATGATATAAAAAAGCCCAAGAAGTAAGTAATAACCCCAAGAAATCAGACAAAATGCTAGATCTTTGATGTATTCAATAATTATGAAGAAAGGAATCTTTGTTCGTAGGTTTAAGAATGTCATTCGTTGTCCTCCTCTCGCACGCTTTCCTTCTATCCTGATGTTACCAATTTCTCCAATCCATCTGCTCTCCAAACGTGTCCAAAAAAGAGCACATTCGCCATCAGTAACTAGTGATGCAGGGGATAATGCAACTGTGGCCGATGCAACAGGACAGAAACGATCGCAATGTCCAACGAAAGGAAGGGGGTGGGCGGGGGTGGGGGTGGGGGTCATGAGGTTTTGATTGTTTCTTGGTGTGTTAATTGGTGGGGTTTGATTTTTTTCGTTGTTTGATGTTTTGTTGTTGTTGTTGTTGTTGTTGTTGTTGTTGTTGGTAGTGTGGTGGTGGTGTTTTAGTTTTTGTTTTGTTTTTTCTTGAGTCATTTGCTTTCATGGGGGCGGGGATTTTTGTTTTTTTCTGTGTTTGTTATATTATTATTTTGTATGTTGTTCTGTTGTTTTTGTTTTGTTTGTTGTTGTTTTTTCGTGTTTATGTGTGTGTGTGGGTTAGTTTGTTATTTTTATTTATGTTTTGTTCTATCGGGGTGGGGGTGTGGGGAAAAGGGGGGGGGGGGGATAGGAAGGATGTTTGGGGTACTATTTTCACTTCTTTGTTATAGTTATAGTAATGGGGAGAAAAATAATTCACGTCATTCTCGCTGGTTATGTCCGCGGTCTAGTCTACACGATGAGCTGCAGTTACGTGGGAAAATGGACTTCTTTGCTGGCGTTTCTCTTTCCGCACCTTCGGCCGTGGCCTTCGGCCTCCGACAGACCCCACAGAGTTTTTGCTATCATAACTCACATCCACGCTGAACACGAGTAACAAAAACAAAACGAGACGAGAAATAAATAAATGAAGCTGTTGAAGAAGGAATGAGAAGGGGGTGAAGGAGAAAAGATGGATAAGGAACGGACTCGAGGAATAGGATGCAGAAAAAACTTGTCGACGAGATTATAAGATTAAAGATAATACAGGATGGGAATTTATTTCGTTTTTCTCGTACCTTTCAAACAAATACACTTAATGTGCAGGATTAAAATATAAGGAGAATAACTACCTAAAAACTGGTTCATTTTCTATACTTTTGCAGCATTAAATTTTAAAAAAAGGTTGAAGAGCCAATTTACACAATTTATATAGCGCTCAATCCCACGGAACCACAGCTTTAAGCGCTATATAATGACTTTCAACTTCCCCTTGCCGACAGCAACACAGAATGCATAGCACAAGACTGGCAGCCTGTTAGGTGCAATTACAATTTTCGGACACGGACAACGCTTTCTTAACGGCCAGGTACTCATTCACACCTGAGTCGAGTGAGGTGGATGGAACAAAATGTCTTACATAAGAACACCCCGGCAATGACCGGTGGATATCGAGAAAATATGTATCTAGTAGGATACGATCCCACCAAGTCACCCAGCCGATCGGTGTCGGTGATTGGAGCCGCTTGAGTTTCTCGTGTTCGAACTGTATTAACCACTCGGCCACTGACGAAGACTTGTCTAAGTGCAGACTTGTCAGACTTTACTTCAATGTAGTTAGTCCTACACTGAAACCGATCTAATCTGAGCAGTAATAGGCTTAAAAATGAAAAAAGCATGAAATTTTAACTTTTCTAGTTGTTATTTCAAAATACGACCGTGCTCACCTTTAGATATCAACATATTTTTTCACATTTTTGCTATATTTTTAGGTTGCCGCGATTGGATTTGTATAGCTAGTACATGTTGGAAAGTTACTCTTATTGTTACATTATTATTATTATTATTTTATCATTATTATCATTATTATTATTATCATTATTATTATTATTATCATTATTATTATTATTATCATTATTATTATCATTATTATTATTATTATTATTATTACTTTTATATTATTATTATTATTATTATTATTATTATTATTATTATTATTATTATTACACGTATTATTATTACTATTACACGTATTATTATTATCATTATTATTATCATTATTATTGTTGTTATTATTATTATTGTTTTTTTATACGCTTGCACAAGGGACCTCCTTGATTATAGTCCGTATACACCACATAATCTAATAATATACCCATAATATGGTATATTTTCTGTGGTCTACACTCTTTTATCCTAGCAGCTGATAGAGAACAGATTCTGTTGGAAACCCGAAATAAGGGTTGTCAAACTCAAGCCGAATTATTTTATGTTTTATTTTATTACCAGGTTGCAATGTACTTAAAACACGTGAGAATAAAATTCAGAAATTGATTTGGAAAAGAAAATTGGATCTTAAAACTTTACTTTTGCAAATTTGTCATTGTTAACATTTCTTCTGTTATCTAATTGATCATTTATTGGGGATCCTTTCCCTGAGAGATTCGTTTATCGGGATGTACAGAGTTTCCTTAATTTAGAATAACTTTTTAACACATAGTTGTTTCAATGATTCAATATCTTTCTACAGTATTTCTTTAACTTATTGACTGCTGCTAGGCATAAATTGACTACCGGGTAACAAAAAAACCCTCTAATTTTAAAAGTTTTTCTAAACCTAAGAATAAGCCTAGAATAATGTGTCATCCTGGGACGACCCTTGAGCAACACATTTATTATACTTAATTTCGCGATCTTTAAGTCACTGGAAATGTGTTTAATAATAAAATATTGTGGGAATCTGTTCTGAACACGTGAATCCATTTCTCACCGCGGCTCAAGCAATTTGATTTCCCCCTCGATGAATAATTAATTATACGTTTTGTTCTTGTTTGTACTAATTTGCGCAGGCGCGACAGGCAGTGTTTCCTTGGTCACGCTACTAGCAACAACATGGACGGCCTCGTCCAATATCTAATTCTTACGGATCCTTTTCAAAGTGATCAAATATTTTAAATAACATCGAGTCAGTGGCGTGGACATTAATTATATCTCATACTCTGAAATATTATTTTACAATTCTCTCGGAGGATAAACTATCAGAGTTCAAAGGATTCCAAAGGTTTGAAAGATTTACTGTAGATCTGCATTGTAATTGTAGGCCTATAGTTTTACGTGCATCGTACTTCGAAAGGAAATCTTACAACATTAAGTCATTATAATCTTATGAATGTTACACGAATGCTTCGATTTAAATTTAGAATGCTGCAACTTAAATATATCTCTCCATAATCTTGACAGAAAGAAAGAAATTACAAGGGGGAAAAGCTCAAGCAAAGTTTGAAGAATTAGACTTCGACTATGGGCCCACTATGGGCCTGCTTTATAAACAATTATCTTTCAAAATAAGATGTGACTTATTTATTAAAAAAGGTTAACCCCAGTGAGAAATGGGGACTGATTAAGACATTATTTTATTCCATAAGATAAACGAATGAAGAAACTGAATCTCTGATATATTAAATCATATATAAAGTCCATTGATTAATAACTTCCACATTCCTCAGGTAGGCCTAACATCAACAATGATCACAAACTTTGATAGAGGTTCAAGGAAATGACCTGAAAGAATTCAATTTTATGAGAAACTGAGGACAGATTATTGTGTTCAAAATGCCTAAAGCACAAACCCGTCTTGAAGTCTTGCAAGTGTGCAAGTTACTTCAATGCGTCCGAGACAAAAGTACGAGCCAGATAGAAAAATTAACAATAAATGGCACCCCTCATCTTATCAACTACAATGACCCTGATGAAGGCTTAACAGCTTTAATTGTAGCTGCCAAAGCTAATGATGAGGAGATGATTGAGTTTCTGCTCAGTTTAGGGGCTCATCCTGATGTCATGGATTTGAAAGGGAGAACTGCAGCAATGTGGGCTGCTGAATTTGGTAATGTTGAGTGCTTGGAAAAGCTCTTAAATGCTGGTGCAAATATGACGCTCACAGATCTAGAGGGAAAAGGTGAGTTCTAAACTCTAATTTGCATCTTTTTTTACTCACCCACTCTATTAACTCCTAGTATGATATTTGTAATTGTGTCATCATTATACATTTACAACTCCATATTGACAAATCTAAGTTTAGATTGGATTATTTTTAAAATATATATTTTTCTTAATGTAGGATAAGCAAAAAGAAGAGAAGGGGGTAGGTTTGAAAGTGTCATTTCTTCATGAGGTAAATGACATTTAATTGTAAAGTAACTCAATTTTTGTACAAGTAGAATATCATGATCTTGTTATATTCAATACCATAGAAACATCATTTTAGCCTTCATCGATTTGTAAAAGAAAGGTTATATTAATTTTTTTTGCAGTGCTTTTAAAATTTTGAGACTGAAGATATTAAGAATATAACAATCTTCCTTATTGACAATTGTTTTCCACAGTGAAATTCATTTCTTACCATTGCTTTTTTTACATACTCGGTCACTTGATATTTATTGTATTTTGTTTGGTCTATTGATTTTTAAAAAAAATTCATTATTTGTTTTTCTTGTTTCATTTTTATTATTTATTTATTTATTTTGTATGCATATGTGGGTGATGGGGAGGGAGAAGGGTGAGGGATTAGTCTTATTTTGATTGATTTTAACCCTGGATCTGAGCATTCCATAGAAATGCATTTTGCTTGCTGCCCATCAACACTTATCTTTTACTGAATGCTCTGAACCTAAACGTCATTTATCATAATATATTTCTAAATTACACAACCAATGAAGCCTTGGTACCAGTGGCCTAGCATGGTGTATGTTAAAACAAACAATGTAATTTAATTTCCCTTTTTTACCAATAATAAAAATATTAATGTTTGAACTATCAGAACAGAAGTCACTCAGAGAGTTATACTACTTTGATTTTGTTCTCTCCGCAGGCATTTTGTTTTATCTCATGACACCAACAGAACGTCATGCAAAGTGTGTGGAGTTAGCTTTAGTCAATGGGGCTAATGTCAACAACCTAGATAAAGAAGGAAACCCTGTTTTTGTTATTGCTTGTGAGCTTGCTACAGAGAATGAAAGATTTTGCCTTGAGCTCCTCAAACAAGGAGCTGACCCTAACAAAATTCAAGAGGTAAATCAATGTACTGGTATGTAGTTGTGTATATTGCAATACAACACAATTTAATGTATTTAGTTACATCTGATTGACAAGAGTGGCCTTCTTTTGAAGTATTACCTCTCATTTGAAAATTAGGACCATTATGCTCCACTTTATTCATGAATGATATTTGTTTTTGTAGGTGTATCTGTTATAAAATACAGTACAATCTCTGTAATTGGGAAATGTCAGTGGATTGTAAAATTGTCTTGATTAACCAGGTTTCTCAAATACCTGAAGACCTGTGGTTTCCCACAACAGTTTGAGGTACTTGAGTCCAGATCATGGCAATCCCCATAGAAGGGTAGCTATTCTGCCATTTGAATCCAAAACGCAGAATATTTCTCTTTATACTCAATAATATTCTGCATTTTGGATTCAAATGGCAGTATGGAATGGACTATGTAGAAAGGATTGTGGGATGGAAAGGACTTCATCAATATCTTCTACGTTGCAAAGCCTCTTGCTTTCAGCAAACTGTGGGGTATTTTTCAAAGTTTTGCAGCTGCTTCTTTGCTTGTTTTATTTTACCAACTTGGGAATTGGATGTCCAAACTGTACAACTTTAATAAGCATCGCACCAGGTTTTTGAAAAGGGACCAAAACTTGTTATCCAAACTCAAATCAGTTCTTTTCTTGCTATACATTTTAGAGTAGATCATAAAGGTGCTGATCAGTTGTTGTCAAATGGAATGATGATGTAGCGAATGATAGAACAACAATTTGTAAGAGAACTCATCCACTTGACTCAATTGAGCCAGATTGAGGATGCCATCCTTTGATGACACCACTCTCAGTCAAACTTTATTACTCTTCTTAATGAAGA
Source organism: Aegires albopunctatus (assembly GCA_032466395.1). NCBI lineage: Eukaryota > Metazoa > Mollusca > Gastropoda > Nudibranchia > Aegiretidae > Aegires > Aegires albopunctatus. Next base: position 9,749 of record JASKDV010178440.1, read on the forward strand.
ATACATGGTGGACCTTAGCTTGCCTCTCATGTTTCATTGACCTAGTGATTGACAGGCTGATAGAAAGGCTCATATTACATCCATAATGCAGTATATTTCTCTATAAACTCAATAAACATACTGCATTTTTGATGCAAACGGCAGATCAGTGCCGATTATTAATTTCACACCTATATTTATAATAGGGGTCTGTTGAGTCTGGATTATAGTTATTTACATGCTGCTCTCAAAATAACGGCTTGAAACTGTCTAGCACCAATGCAAATGTCACGATAACTTAGGTTTGACACGGCGGTCAGATTTGGGTGAGAACAAAGTGTTTGTAAATGCAACTATAAGGGGTACAATTGAAGTTGGTATTTGGATACCGGAAAAAATATTGTCCTGATTAACCGGGGACCCTTCCCGTATAGAGAGAAAAAATTCCATTCTCTTAGATTATGCCCCAATGGGCCAGGTTTCCCAATTAAGCGGGCTCCTGATTACAGAGGTCGCACAGTATGTTAAAACTAGAATAGTAGAATGTCTGATCGGCAGTATATAATCCAATCTGCTCCTCTTTTACAATGTTTCATTATTATGAAGATGATAAACTACAAAAATCTTGAATAATATTGTTTTTCATCAATCTAATCATTTAATACTATTTTTTCAGAAAACTGGGAGAACAGCTTTAATGGCTGCTTCATCTTGTGGGGGCAATAAGATTATTACAGCTCTCCTAGAGGCAGGAGCAAATGTAAATACCATAGATGTAAAGAAATATCATGCATCACATTTAGCTGCTCTTAATGGACATCTCCAAGCACTAATGGCCATGGCGGGATATGGGGCTGATTTTAATAGAACAAATAATGAAGCAAATACTCCAATTCATCTTGCCGCTCAAAAAGGCCATGCAATGTGCATAAAATTTCTGTCACAGAGAGGTGAGTCTTTTTTCCAAAATCTTATCAAGAGTGGGTTTTATCAAGAATCTTTTGGATGATAAAGTATAGAATGATTTCTGTGGATGAGGGTGAGATGATTTAGGAAGGGAAGGAAGCGGATGATGCTAGGTTTGAAATTTGTGTCTTTTATTTTTACATGTAAGTAACATTTAGGTTTTATGCATTATTCTTCCAATATTTTATGAAACATGTTTTATTAATACTTTCATTTGGGTTTTAAGTTAAACTATTTGTTATCTAATTTAAAATAAACTAATGTATTACATATTAAACAATGAATATTCTCTGCTTTCTCCTTTAGAAAATTCTTTTCTCTGTTCTCTTTAAAGGCTGCAATCCTAAGAACAAAAATAATGCAGGCAACACTCCAAAAGTCATTGCCAAAGAAGCAGGACACAAGGATGCAGGCAAAGAAATTAGGAAAGCAGAAAAGACTTTTGGAAAAGGTGGCAAAAATAATGATCCATGGGTGTTACAACTTTATGACTGGGTCATGGTTCGTCAAGAAAAACTCATCAATGCTTTTAAAAAAGTTGATATTGATGACACTGGCAAAATTGGTAACAACGAGTTTATGGATGTGTTAACGGCCATGCAATGTTCCTCAGAAGATGATGATGTGAAGAAAGTAATTTCTCTGCAAGATAAAAGTAGGGAGGGTAGAGTAGATTATATAGATTTCTTTGCTGCAAAGAAATGGGTGAATAAAAACTTCTTAGCTTCTGCCTTTGAAGGAAAGAAAAAGAAAAAGAAGAAAGGAAAGAAAGGAGGCAAGAAGGGAAAATTCAAATTGGTTATGCCGATTTGTGTTCAAGACGAAGGCCCAAGAACGTTTGGTGGCGCACCACCTGAATTGTATATTCCCAAGCATATTCATTTCACTGACACAGGCCGGTTTAACCGAGATATTCCCCCCATTCATCCCTTGCAGGATGACTCAGGTAAGATTATATTTCTTTGTGAAATTGTAGCAAGAATAGTGATAGTCAATTTTTCAAGCTCCATTTCTTCATGATATAGCGATATAGTGATTCCATTTATTATATATCATATCATAAAGTTTACAATACTATGTAAAAAATACTTAAGTCTAGTTTAAGTTAATTCAGTACTTCTGCCTATAATTCTATCAATTGAATTCACTCAGAAAAGTATAAATGATATATAACGTACCTTTATTTTTAACATTCATTTTTCCTTCCTTCTCCAAATATAACATACCGATAAAGTTTTTGCATAGTACTGTTCTTTTTATTCATGAGATTACCAATAGACCAGAGTTGACATATCGATACCTAGGTGCAACAAGTTGACAAACGCCAAGCTGCAAAATGGCTCTTGTCGAATTGTTGCACCCATGTATCGATATATCAGCTGGCTAATAAAATTAACTATCTAATTTTCTCAGCTTTTGTCTTGTAACTTTGCAAGCTATAATGTTTACGTCCATAATATAATTTATGTATTTACTGATCCTTCTTTTCTCATTTTGTTTTTCTTTGTTGTTTTTGTTTTCCTTTGTTTTTTTTTTATAAAGGGTTTAATTCTGATATTCGATTAAACTTGTACACCATGCAGATTTATTCATTAACAAGTGAACCAAAATTCTTTCCTTAGCATGGTATCTGCAAGCTCCTCCCAAGACATATGTGAACTTAATTGAAGCTGCCAAGAATCGAGACTTTGATTCAATGAAAGATTCCTTTTCCAGAGGAGTGCCTGTTGATACAAGAGACAAATATTACAAAACTCCTCTAATGATAGCCTGCGCTGTAGGCAATATAGATGTTGTCAAATTTTTATTAGAAAATGGGTAAGTCATTTAACTTTTAGTGTCCCCAAATTTCAAAGAACTATGGCAGTCAAACTTAGTTTCAACAATGTAAAATGAAGCGAAAGAGAATGATATGATATGGTTGCCAAGGCAACAACACTTCCTGAAAATACATTGTCCAGGTGCAGCGCAACATGCTACAATCATGGTCAGATCTGACCAACAGAGGCCTATTATTATTATTATTATTATTATTATTATTATTATTATTATTATTATTATTATTATTATTATTATTATTA
>JASKDV010178451.1:0-12773 GCA_032466395.1 Aegires albopunctatus
ATTTATTAGAAGGAGAAAAAGAAGAAAAAGAAGAAAAAGAAGAAGAAGAAGAAGAAGAAGAAGAAGAAAATGAAGAAAATGAAAAAGAAGAAGAAGAAGAAGAAGAATAAGAAGAATTGTGTATGTATAGCGTATACCTTCTTATTCTGTGGTGTGTGTATATATATAGCAGCACGCATGTGTGTATGTATGTATGTATGTTTGTATGCATGTATTAATTTGAAGATAATGAAATACATGTATAATAATGATTAAAAATGAAATAATTATCTTTTAAAAAGTCACGTTTCGGGGCTTTTTAAACACTGTGTAAAACACATGAATAACAACAACCCCATGACGCTTGTGTAGTTGATATATAGGGCAATTTTGGTTAAATGCCCGCTCCGCCTAAGTGTCCGGTTATGCTGATTCCCAACCACTGGACACTATCGCAAAAACTACTATAGTTACATTTTCAGTGTGGTCTTGATTGCCCAAAATTGTAGAAGAGCATACTAATTTAACACAGCACGCACTTGTGCATTGTAATTTTTATCAGGAGGGGGATCCGGAAACAAATCTGACATTAGAAAAGATGATTAGGTCAATTACCCAAGGATGAATTTTTCATAACTTGACGTATAAACTGAGGATAGACTGATTTGATGCTTTGTATGAATGACGTTGGAGGTGGCTTGGTCATGTCTGCAGGATGCCCAGGGATTCAATTCCGAGAATAGCACTACGCTGGACTCAGCAGAGAACAAGAAAACGAAGAAGACCGAAGGAGACATAGAGAAGGACAATAGAGAAAGAATTGAAGTCATAAGACCTCATCCTGCAAACTGCACCCTGAATGGCAGCCGATAGAGAAAAATGGCGATCCTTGCTGTGGCCTCAAGCAACCGACGGTGCAAAGAGGATTGAAGAAGTGAAGAATAAATGGCTATAATTTATAGATTTATATATACATATCTTTTACTTCGTGGCTTATTTACGTATTTTTAATTTTTGCAATTTACATAACAATAAGGTTGCAACAAAATGTTGCTCTCATACTGTCATCAGATAAATCATAATTTAAACTTATTTATCGTAAGTTAATAAACCATAAAATGGAAGTAAAAAAAAAAAAAAAGACCATCAATATATTTCTATGGGAGATAACTCTAGCAATTTTTTCATACTCAGGTAAAACACGATTTCTTTGCAAGAACGAATGACCTAGAAAGAGATACTAGACTGCGTGAGTAAAAAGAACGAAGAGAGGTGGCGTTGAAAACGGCGAGTTAACCTTGAACCCGCTATCGAAGGTCTTCTTCTTGATGGCAAATCCTTCCCGGACATAGCCTCCCTCACTGCTGATCGAAACAAGTTCCTGTCCTCTGTCATTTTTCCTATTTCTGCCACTGTATTGCCCATCCATTCTGATATGTTCTGCGTCCATCGCCTTCGAGGTCTTCCCCGCATTCGCCTGCCCTTCATCTTGCCTTCTAAAACCGATCTTTCCAAGGTGTCATGTCTTTTGAGTGGCCAAAATAAGACAGCTTCTGTTTCTTTATGATTCTTAGCAGTAAGGGCTCCTTGATGTTCAGTGTTTCCCTTATGTTTTCATTGCTTTCTTTTGCTATCCATGGGATTCTTAGTATCTTTCAATTATTAAGACAAACACAAACATACCCCGATACACTATTTCATTCATGTGACCACTTTGATGGTGGTTTCAAGGTTAACACATGTGAAGTACGTTTTGTATTGTAAGGAATATGTACATAATAACGGTATGTATAGCACGCGTGGCGTGTACGTATGCAAGTCTGGATCTATATTATGCTCTGTGTTGCTGTAAGTTATGAGAGTATAATAATTGTCATTCTTAAATGTTGTGGACATAATATTTTGTGCTGTATAATCGCAAATGTTACTTTTATACTGAAAACAAAGAGGACCTTTTGAAAATTATGAAACTACATATTAATAAATACAATTAAAAATAATACAAAAAAATCAATAACACTCACATATTTAAATAGACAATTAAGAAAAAAAAAGCCAGACATAAAGAAAAGTTGTGTATCCTTATTTTAATGCACTGCAAATAAAACCCAGCGCAATGAGTCTTTAAATACAGGTAAATGTTAGTTAATATAAAAACATTTATATTATAATACAAATTTAAAAAGTGTACACACAAAAATTGCACCAATATTGTGAATGTGTATCTGTCTTTAACAAAAGACATGAAGATAAAAGATCGAAATAACCATTTAAAAAAAAATCTTATTAAAATTGAGCCACACCATTAGAAAGGAGAGGATAAATAATGCAGGTATAATTCCACCATAAAAGAAAAATAAGATGAAAGCTGTAATGAGTAAAAGCAGGAGTGGTGGTAGTAGCAGTAGTAGTAGTAGTAGTAGTAGCAGCAGTAGTAGTAGTACATGTAGTAGTAATAATAACTACTGATAATAATAATTATTATAATAATGATAAAATAATAATATCATCATTATTATAAATAAAGGGCTAAAATTACTTGAAACTTTCAAGAAAAAATTAAGCATAAAATGACATTCTTTAGTACATGGCCTTGCCGGATCTTTAATTTAAGGCTTTATTGTTTTTATAAAATTGGAATGAAGTACCATTAGAATTAGGTTTGGAATCCAATAAACTGTCCTGTTTGAAATACATGCACTGCACATGTTGATTGGCAAAAAATAAAAAAATAAAAATTACATGAAATAAACTATACTCAACAATAAGAATAGATATAAAGACAATGAATTGTAGGCAAATTTCGTATCATGAACTATAACAAACATTCCTTTATGAATAGTACGGTAGACCTATCCTGCAAATCTGAGGATTCTTATACATTTCATATTTCTATCCATTTCATACAGCTTAGATTTGTGAATTTGCCATAACAATATTAATTATACAAACCATTAAAACAAAGACAGCCAACATATAAAACAATTTGAGATGGAATGATGGAAGCAACTGGGATTAATAATTCTTTTTTTTCAGATTACTCATTTTTTTTATCACACAATCAATATCACTGTTAATCCAATGAGCTCAAAGTTTTCATTTACTAACACTAACATTTCTAAAATTGTGTTTCAAAGTTAGATCTATCCTTCTCATTAGGCTACTTTATGGCTTTTGTACTTAACACAGAGAATTCCCCCTTTCCTTCATAATGAAAACCATTACCAATCATAATAAGTAACACATATTCCCAGTAAATATCAGAAAATGCTTAAGAATGCACCAACTTAAATCTCCCTTTTGACTTAGAGAAAACGGGTAAGGTTTTTAAATAAACAAGAGGGAGATTGATGAGTATAAAAAGCAAAGGTATTCGGGTGCTCATGAACAAATAAAAAGGGAATGATTGGAACATTTAATATCGGGGAAATGGTTTAGGCAAGAAGGAACAACATTAACACCATGAAACGTGCATAGTTAATAATAGAAATAAACATTTCCGCAAATACCAAGAATAAAGTATTTCTCAATGTTAAAAAAACCCAGCACAAATATATCACTATTATTGTTATGCATACAATATACCATAATATTTGAGTAATAAAATAACTTGTTTAGATTCTGATTATCACCCTCAATGCTCTAAGAGGTATCATCGCAAATCATTAAGAGCATATACATGTTTTCCTGATTGGGTCATATTTAAAAAAAAAAATATCGTAAATTTAAAAAATAATGCGACATCACTACAAAAATTGATACGTTTCTTGTTAGAGACAAGAGCAAGAAGAAGGCTCACTCCCACCACAACTTGACCTGCTTCATCTTATATCTGACTAAGAGAAAACGTAAACCTCAAGTCTTTTGCTAAAACACATAACTAATAATTGAACAAACATTTAAGTTCTCAAACAGTAACACTTGATAATTAATCAGTGCTGATAATGACAAAAAGTGAGAATGGAGGAACATTTTGATTGAATGCCCTTTAGCCCAATTTTAACAGCGTTTACCCCCATTTATACAATGATAAAGATGACGAGCTTAACAATATCACTCACACAGCCCAGGTGTTTTGCAGGCATACAGATGAAATATGGGGAGGGCTCAATGTTTTGAGTCTATTTCCCTGAAGTGACTGAAAAGTTAGTGAAAATTTTTTAAAAATCAGCAGATCAAGGAGACCAAGGAAGAGGCCAAGAAAGGAAGATATTCTCCTTCGACTCCAAAATCGCGGATATCCGCTAATCCGCAGAAGACCAGCAGCACTGATTAATGTAAAATCCTTAAGTCTACCTTCAATCTTAACACACAGACTAAAGATCCATATTTATATTGTAAATTGTGTAATGAAAAAGAACGCATTGATTAAAATAAAAAAGTGCGATAAATTAAAAAGATTGAGGGACAACTCTATAGAACATATTAATCATATGGATAATCTCATAATGCCATTGATGATAAAAGAGTACAATACTAATATAGGAAGACCAAAGAAAAGGAAGACGGCAAAGTCATGTTCATGCTTAAAAAAATCTTTCATAAACATATCTAAAAATAGATCCCATTGCAAAGAACATTACTAATATATTAAATATAGCATATTATCATATCAGGAAGTAAATTAAGGTAATTCGTTATAAGCGCTGATGTAGCCAGTGGCCTGAGAGATTATTCAATTACCTTTGTATAAAAACAAAAGTATTTTACAAAATAGTCATTCTAAAGGAGTTGACCTCATGCCCAGCACAGGCTAAAATCAAACTCATATTATTTTTTTTTAACAAGCAAACCACACTTAGCGCTTTATCTATCGATAATGTTTATATGAAATCAATTTATCATGATCACTACCTATTAGTTCCAAATATCAATTCATTATAAAGTAAAATACTAGTAGGAGGTCACTTCTCAGAGGGGATGTTTGTATAATGTTTCGTTACATTTGAAATATCTGTCCAGTAATAATTCTCATAATGTGGAATTCTTTATGATGAATTAAAAATGTTGCATCTCTCAATACAACAGCATTAGTTTCTAGACATCAGTACATCTTTAATATTCCTTTATACAGTACAGCAAATACTGAAATAAATCAATTCAATTACACTCAGACTCACAGTGGTTGCCATTTGTATCCTTTCGTATTTTTAAATTTGAACTGTCAATTCAATAACAAAGGGTTACTCTTGCAAAAAATCCAAATTGATTTAAATTCAAACTTCCTCTGCTCAATGGATTCTTCCTATATCATATTTTCAATAACTTCTTACAGAAAAATGTCATTTAAGAAATTTTAGCATTGCAAATGTTCTCTTAACTTATAATTCTAAATATTTGCAAGTACATTTTTTGCATTTCTAGTTTAAATTAGATGCTACCCACCGCACCCCATTTAAGATTTGACCAATGGAATTTCATCATTTTGTGATGTGATCTAAATGAATAGGAAAGTATACAGCTGTTTTGGGCATTCCATTAAACTGTTGGAATTAAACGTTTAGAGAACAACACCAATGATATCAACCCTATGTATCATATCTGATACACAAATTTCAGTCACTAAAAAAAAGGGTAAACAAGTCTGGATGCACTAATAGTTCTGCAGAAATATATTTCGCAATGCTTTTCTTTAAAATACAGCACTTTGTAGAAACATTATTAAAAATGGAATTCAGACTTATACGTCCTTAACTTTATTTGACTTGAAGTTTATGTATCTTGGCAACCTAAGCTTAACGCCTTTCCAAATGTGTTATATTTAACATTTTAAAAAACTTTTATATTACATGAAATGTATCACAGTTCTCTCAATCTTTTTGAGAGGTTTAAACATTACTTCCTGATTATACTCTATAACAAAATAAATCTTTTAAAATTTACACCCATAATGTACATATCATTTATTGAGATGTAATAATTCAACAAATACCTAAAAACATGATTTACATATTTCAGAAAAAAGAAAATCAAAATTTATTTGGTTATCATGTGTGGAAATATCTTCAAAATTTAGTAAAGTCTTGAAAGACATCCACAATATAGTTAAGCAGATAGATAAGAATTTACCCTAAAACCCATTATCATTATCAGCAGTGATCTATGTGATATCTTGGCCCGCTACCATGGAGGCAGTCTGATCCAGCCTACTTTGGAAAAGGAAAGCTGGAAAAAAAATCTGTCATAGAGAGCATGAATTTCAATCACAACAACTCTTGTCACTTTTGAGCAAGGTTTAATAAATCAATAAAGCCTTCATTGTCCCTAGGGCACTTTTTCTTTTGGCTTTGCTCGTGGGAAAACCGACAGAACCTAGTGACGGCAGCAGAGCATTGCCATTTAGCTGTGACAGATTAAGTTTAACAAAATACTTTTCAACAAAGTCTGAATCGGTCTGCCACTATGATAGCAACCTAATATTGAAGAAATAAAACTCACAACAGCTCACATGAACATGGGCAGAAATACATATGCCATATACATATATGTGAAAACATTTGGATTAAAGATATCCTACCTGATGTATGAGGTGGTGTACACCCCATTTTAGATTCAGCATAGTGGAAATGATTCATTAAATTTTTAGGCAATGCCCTCTGTTTGGTTTGCAATGATATTTAAATCTTGATTACCATACTTCATCATAAAGACATACAGGTATAGTAGATCAGTTCAAGCTAACTCTCTCTCTGGTTCCATAAGTATCAATATTATTAACAAATTTATAACTACCATTTATATTGAATAGAAGATATAGTCATACAGCAGAAGCCGCTTATTCTGAAACTGAAAATTTGTTTCCAAAAATATCAGTAGAACCGGGATTTCAGTATAACTTATAATGACGCAACATCGCTGTGTAGAGATATTTTAGTATGCTATAATGGTGGTTCGGGTATTATTCCATCAACAGAAAGGAAACGCTGCATCAGTCATTTTGTATGAGGACTTGGGACAGCCATTCACTGCTATACAATGTGTTTTTTATTTCATTTTCTTTCAGTCTTTCTTTTATGTATTATTTTCTTTGAGGCTGGTGTCAGTTTTGAACAAGAATTTCTGCAATTTCTGTTCTCAACCAGCTGAACAAATTTTCAGTATAAGCAGGCTTAAATTCAGAATAACTGGTATATTTATATAGAAAAAATTCTGTTTTTTTTTAAAGAAGTGTCAGTTTAACTTGGATTTCAGTATTTCTGATTTCTTCTTCCTCTCCAAATAAACTGACAAAACTCAACAAGGTTGAGAATTACTGTCAATACGAAAAAAAATAATAATAAATAAATAATTCAAAAAAAAAATTGAAGTGTTTGGTTTTAAGTATACTGTTAGTTAACTAACTGTATGTAGATCTAAGTATTTCATATTGTAGCCTATGTTTAAGAGTATCACCACTTTTGCTACTTCTAAAATCTGGATTCAATTTATTCCTCAATCTTGCCGTGCGTGGGAAGAAAGAATGCATGTGGCAATCATTTTTAGATTCAGGGATGTCCCCCTATTACTTCTGTTGAGTTCATTTTTGGGGATATCTATTTGACCATCAATTGCTTTATAAAATTGACTACTTTATTTCTAGCTCTATGCTCCTTCAAGGGTATTCAGGCCAACTGTTTCATATTATGTATTGTGTTACCATGTTTATATAAATAGTTATGTTACAAATCGTGCTGCGTTTTTAATGTACTTTCTCTTAGCTATTTATTTGAGTTTTAAGGTGTGGGCCCCAGACACAGCATCCATATTCTAAAATTGGTTTAACTAAGATTTTGAAACATTGTTCATTTATCTTTTTGGGGCATTTTGCAGGTATATTTCTTTTTAGGAATGCTAAGGTATTATTTTCCTTTTGGCAGATTTCAGTATAACCAGGTTCAACTATATAATGAAACACTAATGGGGAAAAGGAGCAATAGTCACATCATAAGTTGGCACTAAGATGGACCACAGATGACTAAAGAAATATATAAATAACGGAAAGAATGAAATTCAGAGAGAAATGTAAAAAATATGATAAAATTGTAAGGAAAACATGAATATGAAAAGCTTAGCTGATCACACAAAGTGGAGAGCTCTGAATCCATTGCCAAGAGAATAAGAAAGCACAACAATAACATGCTAGAAACATCTTTAGAAGTCAATGTTATAAATTTGAAGTTTATCTCCCTTTACTTTAATCAAAAACATTAATTCTCTTGGCCACCAGAAACATGATTTGGACATCACTATCCTAATAGAATCAGCATATAACATGTCCAATCTTTACGCAATGATTTGGAAATTTCATAATTTCTTCTATCAATCTTGTACCAACATATCTACGTACAAGAACAAAATTCTTTAGATATTGTGAGAATAGATGACTTCCAATGCTTCAATATATTTGTATGAGTGGTCACTGCTTTTATGCAACATCCTTCAATCGTATATATATATATATATATCAAAATATAATCTTCAATAATTGTTAAAACTGACAATTTAAATGCTGACAGATGGCTACTTAAGGACCAGGTGAAAAATTTAAGCTGGTATTCTTTTCAATTATGTTTTTTGACTTTTAATAAGACAATATGGTAAATTTTTAAATGATTAAAATAAGTAACACATTTAAGAAGATGAAAACTAAAATGAATAAGATGACAATATCTTGTTTGAGGTATAACACTATTTTAACAACAGCATTGATAAAAATGTTGATACCAATGATGATAAATATGATAATAATAATAATAATAACAATAATAATAACAATAATAATAATAATAATAATAATAATAATAATAATAATAATAATGATACCTTTGTTAATAACAGCAAGCAATAGTATTAATAATATCTTTAAGGAATTGCACTAAACAATTGATCATCGTATCGTTCTATCAATCATGAATTTGACAGCCTCTGCTTTTCTCAGCACTCTGGGCACTTTGTATTGGTTGGATGTGGCATCTGTTTCTTCCAGCATGAAGGAGCGCAGTTCACTGAATGAACCCTTGCGGACCTGATGAATCTGGAGCGGAGCAATGCTACCTTTGTGTCGGAAGGAAGAGTATGGGTAGGAGTGGACCATTAAGGCATCATCCAACTGGAGGATTGAGACAAAAGATAGATTGTTGTTATATTAAAAATAATATCAACTGCTTCAATGCCTTAGCCTTTAGAAGTAGCTTGGATATTTAAGCTGCTTCTCTAACATTATCTCTACACAATAATCACATGATTAAGATATTTATCTATAATTAATTCCAATCTACAACTACAATTGAATGCACAAATACATGAGCAGAATTTGCTTCATTGTAATTCAATTACATAAGAAATATGTCTATAATTTAGAATATATTTGTGAATAGTTGTTTAAGTCCTGAATGGTGGAGATTACCAAATAAATGGGTGCTGGGTTGGTCCACAAGTGTAAAATGGTGGGAAACTGGAGAGAAAGAATTTTATCACTTCATGTCTGGGGTGTTGATTTTAAAATCATGTTGTTCTTTTCTGTGGTAATTTCAAGCTTCATGGGATACAATGATGAAATCAAATGAGATTTGGGAAGCGAAAATAGCTTCTTTAATGATCTACTGAGATAAAGCTGAACAAACTAGCAGAGTCCATTTATGCAAATTATTCAATTGTGGACAATTGTTAGGAGATGCATACACATACGATTCACACTATGATATTATTTGATTGATCTGAGAGCAGGAAGATTATGTAATTTAGATCTTAAAAAGGGTTTAAATTCTGATAATTTTGAATGATCCAGACAAGGGATTGAACTATAAAAAAAAAAAAAAGAAAAAAAAAAAGAAATGTGTTTAATTGAAAAATAACCTCCCAAAAAATGAAGAAAAAAAAACACCGCAAAAAACCCAAAAAAACTCACCCTACTCTGTCATCATTTTTAAATAATGAAAAAAAACAAAAAAACAAATAAAAACACATCCCAATCCCACTGCTTCCTCTCATCATTATTCTTTAAAGTAATAACAATTTTAAAAAAGGCAAATTTTCCGCCTAGATTGACACAGTATGTGAGTCAGAAGTAGCAAAAATTTGGGTCAGTAATGAAACAAATATTTATTTTGTTTATTAATTAGTTGATTATTAATAAGCAAAAACATGTCTCATCGTTTTAAGGGCTAAAAGGCAAGTCTACATGGAATTCTTCATCTGCACACAAAATTTCAGCCAAATTGGTTGAGCTTGGTTGTTGTTGTATTGAATTTTTCCCATTTCCACTACTTTGGTGATATCAGGGTATTCCTAGACTGCCTTGTAAACAGCAAAGGTTCATTTACATGCATATATTATACACATGGGACCTCCGACATTAAAGTCCGTCTCCGATGGGACTTGGCACTTTTTATCCTAGCAACTTAAGGATAAGGGGGCAGAAGGAAACCCGAAAAAAATTTTGGATTTCAAATTCAAGCCTGCACGGGTTTGAACCAGGGACCTTTGGCGTGGTAGGTGAGCGCCTTAACCACTGAGCTATCCACTCCCCAATTGGTTGAGCAATGCTAGATCATCATGCCGAAATAGATGTCTTGTATTTTATATCAGATATGATGATACCTGTTTCTTCATATGAGAACATATTTCAATTCTAAGGGTTTTTAGATATGTATAACTAAAGAAAGCCTGGAATCTGCTCTTTGATTATAAACTAATTAAGATGGGCTCTCAATTACATAGATATGGCAAATGAAAGATCCATTCAAAAACCAAGCTTTGAGTAAATGGCTATCAAATGTGGCACAGTGGACAAACATTTTTCTGGTTTCGAGGATGGATGGATAGCCAAAAACCAGCAACTGTTGCTGCTATGAATAATTCACCAATATACATCAAGTTCACATTCACTTGGTATATAATAGTAAATAACCTTGAATTATATAAAAAAGATGATGATAATAATCATTGTTTTGAAACAACCCTAATCTATTTATTGATTATAATAACCTTAGTGCTATCTTATAACATATTTGCATGACTTATGTTCTACTTCAAAGAAATAGGTCATACGATTTCGAGGGGTAAAGCATATCAAATAAGGAAAGCAGAAATCGAACATGAGATATAGATACAGAGAGGGAAGGTGAGAGACAAACATTAATGAACAAATTTGAAATGGGATTGAGCTATTTTAACAAATATTAGAATTCAATTTTACACTTTTAGGCTTTATCAAATTCCTAAATGATTTTTACCAAATAATAATAATAATAATAATAATAATAATAATAATAATAATAATAATAATAATAAAAACAATAATTAAAAAAAAATAATAATAACAATAATGAAGGAAATAACAACAATAATAACAAGTAATTGGGTTTTTCCTTTATAATTTTACCCAGCCCATTCAGATAATAATAATAAAATAACCATGATAATAATAATAATAATAACAAACCATTTTCATTTCTCTTTGAGAAACCTGTTTAATGACACCATCTTCTCTCTCTGATTCAAGTTCAATGAAAATGTGGTAGCATGGTTGGGGAGTTTTTATGGCTGTCACAGTGCATGGATGAGGAGAGAATGACAATACATTATCATTTTGTGCTTTTAATTCTCCTTATTGCAAGGGCTTCTAATGTGAATAATGCTTAGATATCTCTTTTTAAATATAATCTAAAATAATTATTTCCCGTGGAATATGATATATATACACATATTATATTACATCTTAAATTTGCTTATTATCTTTATTCACCATCAATGTTTCGTACCAATCATAACTCACATGGCAAAGGTCCCTGGTACAAACCCGTGCAGGCTTGAATTTGAAATCCAAAATTTTTTCAGGTTTCCTTCTGCCCCCTTATCCTTAAGTTGCTAAAATATAGAGTGCCAAGTCCTATCGGAGACCGACTATAATATCGGAGGTCCCATGTGTATATGTAATATAAGCATGTAAAAGAACCCTTGGCTGTTTACAAGGCAGTCTAGGATAACCCTGATATCACCAAAGTAGGGGACATGGGTAAAATTCAATACAACAACCCACAAGGCAGTCTAGGAAAACCCTGATACATGTATCACCTAAGTACATGTATCACATTCTTTCTGTTGAGGGTAGAAGGCTAACTAACTCCAAGCTGTGAAGAGTATTTTAATAGCTGCAATCTTCTGTTCAACATGATATAATACATGTAAAATGATATGATATGCGCTTTTTGAATGACACTTGAATGTGTCTGCAAGTGTCGTTGGTGTGTCAACTGTAACTGTCTGTAACACAGGTGGTCGTTTAGATCATCATTATCATCACGAACAGGAAATCATCCTCGAGGCTCATAGCTCATGCGCTTCTAGTAGTTTAATGTTCGTGGTTGCTATTATTATTACAAGTCCTACACACACACACACACACACACACACACACACACACACACACGTGCGCGCACACACACACACACACACACACACACACACACACATACATACACATTTCTTTGTTTTGATTTATTCGTTATTTAAATCTAGGCCTAGATCTTGATCTGTGTTCACGTGGTGTTGAGCAGGTCCATAACGAGGCAACACGGGAAATCCCCCAGATACCCTCATTGAAAGTCTATAAATTGACGATATTGATGATTATGATTATGATGATGATAGTTTTGATTACATTGTATAATGAAAATATCAAGGATGATAATAAATGTAGCAATGATGATAAATGAAGGAGGATATGGCTTAAGGTAAGGGAAGTAAATGGATACGGGTCGGCCTCTCTCTCTCTCTCTCTCTCTCTCTCTCTCTCTCTCTCTCTCTCTCTCTCT
>JASKDV010178473.1:0-12772 GCA_032466395.1 Aegires albopunctatus
GAACGGGAGTACAACCTTTTGGCTATTTAGTCGCCTTGTACGACACGCTAGCATCACGTTGGGTATATTCTGCTTCTTTTCCTACTGAGAGATCCCGTTACCCACATGGGGATGTAGATGGATGTTTAGTCTTTTATTTCTTGACACTTAAAGAGGGCTGGGCCAGCCAAGATCATGACTGAGGATTTCCCTCTGTCGTTCTTTATCATTACCATGTATGTAACAGCTACCTTGCTCATTGTTGCATGCTTGACATTTTTGGTTTGGTAATCATTTCTACCACACAGTCAAGTTCACTGATCT
This sequence comes from Aegires albopunctatus, assembly GCA_032466395.1. Taxonomy (NCBI): domain Eukaryota; kingdom Metazoa; phylum Mollusca; class Gastropoda; order Nudibranchia; family Aegiretidae; genus Aegires; species Aegires albopunctatus. The sequence continues at coordinate 304 of JASKDV010178473.1, forward strand.
TCATAGGTTTAATTCTATATCATATGAAATTGCTTTTATTTTTCTTTGATCAAATCCAGCTGGAATACCTTTGTCATATCTGCTTAGCTATGGTGTATTATCCAAACGTAAATTAATTTTAATTTCAGAGTTTCACCTTAAAGATTATTGATTCCCAAGTGCTTGTAACTCACATTTAACAATGAATATTCCTTTATTGTCATCTCCATCAGGGCCTATGCTGTATAGACAAATACATAGCTAAGCAAAAGCCTACAGAATCCAATGGAGACCAGAAGCAAGAGGATAGTCCACCTAACACGGACAGTGATAAATTTTCTTCAGTGGTGGATGACAGGGATCAAGTTCGAAGTGCCAATCCTTTCGTTGCCATTCCATTGCACTACACACCCCTGAAAAGTCATACTAATAAAAACAATGAGAATTCTTCAGACAGTCATGCATCATCTAATGAAGATAGTTCACAGGAACAGTCAACTAATTCTACTTTTGAAAAGGAGTCAAATTCAGGAAAATCAGAACAGTCCAGTGGTGGCAATCCTACGTTTAGTGAAAATTCTTCATTGTCATGGCATAATAATATCAAGTTCCAACTCCTCAGGAAGGCTGCAATTACTTATTTTGTTTTCTCAAAGCAGTTCTTTGAAATCAAAAGATATGGGCAAGCCCTGAGACACATTCGTTATGGCTTGCATTGTTGGGGTGAGCTTAAAACAATTTTTAAAAAGTTGTTCATTCGTTTATCATGATCTATTAATTTCAGAAAATCCTTCTTAGTTTACAATTATACATTTATATAATCTTTTGTTTCATTTGCTCTATTAAAAAAGAATATAATCAGCAATATTTGAAATTTATCTCAGGATACTTTCAGAACTGTTATTCTTCAACAATGATTATCATTGAAAGTTAAATTTTATGAATCTTTACCTATGATCAATTTATGATCAATTTTGAAATTGTATCTTATGTCTACTCAGAGAGCCTAGAGATTTTGAATTCTTCTATAAGAGCAGAGGCTGAAGATCAGGAGCTTCATCTCATGTTCCTCTATCTGGCGGCCACCACTCGTTGCAGTTTGGTCTCCGCTCAGTGGCCATCCTTCCGTAAGGAATTCGAAGATCTAGGTGAAGAAGAAGCCGCCATTTTACATTCAGCACAGTTACTTGTTCAAGTTCCTAGTAAGTAACTGCAACTATCACTATTCATAATCATAGCTTAACTTTGCTTTAAGTCAAATTTCTTATGAATAAATCAAACATTATAGTTTTCAAGTCTCATATAATGGTAGGCATCATAATAATATACAGGGCTGAACCCCTTGGAACTAGCAAACTTTGCTTATAAAAAGATTTAATTTTTTAAATTATTGCAGGACCAAATTTTAATAATGAGTTCCTTTTATCCCCATGAATAGCTGCCAGAAGTTTGAATTTTACATTATGTTTTGTTTTTAAATTGATGAAATAATTCAAGGTTGGTTTTCTGTAATCATGGAGAAACCTTCTTGTCAACCGAGTCCCAGCAAGGCTCACCATAGTTTAGATATAATCATGGTATAGCAAACTTGATACTTCGATACCACTTATCCCTTACCTTTTATAGAGTAGATGTTTTCCAATACTCTTTAAAATAGAGTAGAATTTTTATAAATATCCACAGTGATGTATAACATAATGATATGTCGGTAAACACATTTGAATTTAACTGTTTTAATTATTTGAAAGAATACTTATTGAAGTTAAACATTTTAAGGTAAAGTTTTTAACCTTGTGTTTGATATTTAAGCCTTGAACAGTCAGCCTTCTGTAATCCGGATCCCTCCGAAATCTGAACGATTTTCTTATTCTTTCTTAGTATTCTCTAATCTGGAAAATTTTTTAATCCGAACAAATTGCAGAGAATGGAAGTGCTCGAATTAGACAGGGCTGACTATACTTATAGTTCGTTTCATAATTGTCGGTCACAGAAAAAGCGCTGCATCTCTGATTCAGTCTTTTGGATTTCGGTGAAATTTTGGAAGTGGGCTGGGATTATTCATAACGTTAAGGCATAAAATTTTCAACTTTGAAAGTTGCATATTATGGATTTTTCCCTCTTTACGTTATATAAAATATGTCGCGTCTTTTCATGATTCCAATATTTCAATAATATGAAGTTTTACCGTAAAATTTTACACATCACGTTTCGGTTTTCTTCTCGTCATCTTATTAACATTTCCACGAGAAAAGTATGAAATAAAATCACCATGATGTGAATTGCTACAGTGGATACAAACCACGCACCCCCCACACTTTTTTCCTCCCCAGTCTCCCAACGCACATACAAACACACACGCACACACACCCATGCACCCATATACACACACATACACCCATGTACATAGAGCGTGGTAGCCCTAAATAGGACTGATTTCATCGGGTGTTTTGAGTGATGCATTTTAAATCAAAATAAAGTGTAAGTCAATATGTGCTATTCAGAGAGAGAAGTTGACAACTAGAAATGACACTGTATGAGTGATATATAGATCTACATAACGATACAATTGTGTAAGAGATCCATCGCATACAAGATGAGAAGAGGAGGGATACGGGAAAGGGTGGGAGGATAGTCGTGTTTGGGATGAAGTGATTTTGTGTTCACGTTATTATTGGTCCCGTCTCGTGTTATGAGTCAAAATATAAACAAATTGTTCTGTGAGGCCCTGCTGTAAACACAATAAGATTTGAGAACTCATTTATAATTTGTCATCATTATTTATATGGCGTATAGAGAAAAACTTAAAAACTATTCAACTAAAAATTCTGAAAAAAATATATATTAACGTTATGAACACCCTGAGTGTATCATAGAAATTTGAATGAGATTGGATTGGCAGTTTAGGAGATGCAGTGCTTTTTCTGTGTCAGTGAATTATGAAACGCACTATAGCTGTAGCTGTGAGAAAAAATTGCATAGCGTAATAATTATCTATTTTGCTATCTTTGCTAGAATATGCCTGGGTATACGAGTGGCCTCCTACTATGGAAAAAAACACAAGGACAGCGAAGCAGCTTTTTCAAATGGCCTCAAAGCTTCCTGCTCTTGAAAAGAAAAATATTTCATTTCGTGGATTATTGAAAAAGCAAAATGCAGCCTGCCTGATGCTACTGGGAAACACTCAGATGGAAACTGTCAAGGAAAGAATTAGAAGTAGGTCAATATTGACTTGGTCAGTTGGTGAGATATGTATTTGAAATTAATGCTGCCAAACATCTCTTTATTGTACAATTTATGGAGATAAAATAATAGGCCTTATTCATGTCTTTAACAACCATTTTCTTGTTGGTCAATATATATTCTATAATCTGACGTTCATTAAGGTATCAACCCATGTTTGTTTTGTCAAGTATTTTTTCCCCTTGTATAAAAGAAAGTATTGATTGGCTGAATCAAAAGCTTGGATTTTTATTTACGCACTATCAATCTCTTTCATTTAAATTTTTCAAATCTTTATTAATTATCAGTACACAATCATATTCAACATAATTAAGATATGAATAAATGCATAATAAACATTAATCCGAGAAAAGGCTCAGGTAAATCAGAAAAAAGGTTTTGTCAAATCGTTTAATAATTACTTAAGAATATGTTTCATTACTAGAGATGAATCAAGAAATACCAATAGAATCTGTTATGGTTACTACTGATTACGATAAATTTGTTGATATTCTTTTGTGGTTTTTATTTTCTTTGATATGATCTTCAGAGATAGGAGGTCTGAAAATGCTTTGCCCAGTGTGGTATGACAGTTTTTAAGTAGATTTTGTTAGATGAACAGGTCTATATTGAAAAATACCCCGATATGGGTCTTTAATTAGATCTTGTCAGATGTACAGGACTTTTTAAAAAATACATTGCAAAATTCCCTTCAAACCCTGACATACCAATCATGGCAGACTGGGTTTAGTTATTGATCATATAAACAAACTGATGATGCTTTATGCCTTTCTTGGTGAATAGATGAGTCATAAAGTAATCTTTTTTCTTTTCTTTTTTTTTTTTACTAATGCAGATGGTAATGAAAGTTTTCCAAGTGTCAAGCGTCTGTGGAATGATAGCATGGAAAGTTTCATTCTTTCAAAGGACTTGTTTGGCGTGTTGAATGAGAAGAATACTTCAGGCCACATCTGCAACAACATAGCTTATCTTCACATTTTAGCGGCTCTGGCATGCCGCGATTCTTCCAAAGAAACCACCAACCCAATAGGCAAGGAGGAGAGAGAACATCTCTTAAAGGTGATTTCAAGAAAAAATACAATCTAGATTTATAGATAGAATAATGACTGAAGTATAGGTAGTAGAAATTTTGACATTATTTACAATTGATTACTATAGGCATATAACGCATTAATGATGATAAAATGTGAAGACCACTTTTGTTGGTAATATGCTTTTATCCCTTATTGTTTCTTTCAGGCTGTAGAATGGTATGAGAAAAGTCTACACATGTATGAGAGAGGCGAGCATATGGATCAAGCTAGAGAGAAGATCTTTAGTTCCCTCAGACTCCAGTATTATCATATGGCCTGTAGATACTTTGAAATTCCTGTCACAAATATCACCACTGAGGTAATGCGATGTTTTAAAGTGAAATAAATTTTGTATCTGAGATTTTCTTTTTGCATTGGCTTATTGATAGATATTCTTGCAGAAAACAAAGACATTAAAATGAGCCCGAGCCTTGTGCTTGCTCACTCTTGTTGATGTAGCGTGTAACCCTGTGTAAAGATGGTGCAATGGTGCTCAAGTAAAGCCTATTGTGTTTGCATGCTCATTGTGCTAGCACTTATTGTAGAGCTAGGGAGCTTGGCTGAAGAGAGGCTTCTTGAATGGACATTTCCATTTATTTAAGGTGTGTGATAATGTTTGTCTTTCCAAAACACTTAGAAGTAAAAGTCAATGTGATTTTAATATTTTACTTTATATCTCTTATATAATCTCTAAACTCAGTTATAGATAGATTTAAAGTGCAGTGACTAATAACTTCTCATTCATTACATTTCGCACTAAATCAAAATTATGCCAAGGCGAAATCTAGCTGTGATGGTTCATTTCCAGCAAACGAAATTATGGTAAGAATTGAGGTCTGGGCCAGGTCACATATTTAAAAAAATAAATAAAAAATTTGTCAATTTTTTTCCTTAACTTCAGAGTAGATTAATGTTGCTGTTTACCTCCTTGCATCACAAGAAAATGAATTTCATGAAGCTACCTCTTATTGTTTGTTTCAATTAGCACATCCACACAATGAAGGATTACTTACAGAAGTCTCTGTCTTACTGTCATATGCATTCTGTGAAACATGGAAAGCAAAGCAAAATCTGTGCAGCCCTTTGCCATCTTAACATTGCAAGAGCCTGTGAAGTTGAATTGTGCATGAGGGTAAGTCATCGTATTAAAGCTGTAGCAAAAGATTTTGGTGAAAGAATTTTCATTGTTCTGATTGAAAAGAACTTGTGTTGAATGACAACAAGAATAATGATAATACACATTCATTTCATGAGTTCAAATTATTACTTTTGTTTTTAATTATACAAAAAGTTTAAGTCAATGGTCCAGGGAAAAGATTTGAATTAGTATTTTGTCTCTCCTGAAATCTACCGTCCTTTGAAACAATATGGCATCATGGTATCACAAAACACTCAGATTAGCTGCAATGCAGGAAGTTTTTTCCAACCATTTCTTTTCCTTGGACATACAAATTCCATATCTATCTTCATTGTATGTTCTTTTATTATTCCTACTTTATCCACTTCGTTACACACATAAAAGTGATAATGAATAACACAGTAAAATGTCAGTGTAAAGAACTTAAAGCCATCTTCAATAGGTGTAATATTCGTTTCTTTTACTTGGTCGAAAGGGAAATTAAAGTAATTTAGTGATTTTGTTGATTTGGCCTTCCCACGAAGAAGAATCGGGGATAAAGAGGAGATGAGAGGATGGGGCAGGGGTTAGACATGAAGGTCAGCAGATTGACAGCAGACATGTGTTGTTGGAATACAGTCAAACCCCATATTCTGAAACTCAAAAAAAATTCAGCAAATTTCAGCATAACTGATAATGACGTAACATCATTGTGTAGAGGTAATTAAAAGTTTAATATGTTATAATAGCATTTTGGGTATTTTTCATGTCAATGGAAAGAAAACGCTGCATCAGCCAGTTTGTATGGGGACTTGTGACTGCCATTCCCTGTGTTACAGTGGGTTTTTTTTACTCGTTTTCTTTCTGTCTTTCTTTTCAGTATAAGTGGGCTTACGTTCAGATTAACCAGTCTATTTATAAAGAAAAAATTATTTTGTTTGAAAAAGTTTCATTTTAACCAGGATTTCAGTATATACGATTTCATTATAACTGGGTTCAACTGTACCAGAGGGTGAAGTAAAATTGTTAACTTGAATAGTCATGATTCATGACAGTAAACTTTAAAAAAAAATTACCATTAATCCTCTCTTTGTATTTGTATTATAGTTGTCTTGATGATTATCATGAGTACTATGTGCATGATTATTGATTTATGTTTACTTGGATTCATCCACTATAATTTTTTGATTTGGTCAACATTTAAAATATATTGATAAAACAGTGAGACCTGCTATCAGGATACCGACAAATCGGGACAAAATCTCAGGCAATGAAATTTTGCCTAGATCTTTTTCCTCTCTAAACTTTGCGGGGAATATAATTTTTTAAAAATATATTCATCAACTTCATTTTTTTCTTAAATATTAATTCAAACACACTCTTCTCACCCAAACATGATGGTCATGTCAAACACTCTCTTCTCACCCAAACATGATGGTCATGTCAAATGTCAACCACTCTCTTCTCACCCAAACATGATGGTCATGTCAAATGTCAAACACTCTCTTCTCACCCAAACATGATGGTCATGTCAAATGTCAAACACTCTCTTCTCACCCAAATATGATGGTCATGTCAAATGTTTTTCTTGACATTACATTTGCATTGGGGCTAGAATCTAGATAGTCGTAAAGCAACATCTTGAGTGCATTACATGAATACGCATATGCCAGACTCACTGGGGGGAGATCACTGATATCATGTTTTTCTGATTGACCATGCTGACAGAGGAGAGGCACTAAGGTAGTATTGTCAATCTCTTTGATCGACATTGATGTCTTAGCTGGTCCCCTCTATCATAACATTATTGATTTCCGTCACGCTCTCATTCATTTAATATATCTGTCAACAACAAAATGAAGAGGGCATGGTAGGTGAGCTAAGGTTCGCTATGATTCTTGATTTAAGGATCTTTCTTATCTATCCTCTGGTCAAACTTAAATATGAGTGGTATTATAGGTATAAATAAATAATAATTATATTTTAAGACACTGCTTGCTTTCATCAAATGAGATGAGGGCTTATGAACCTCAAAGTGTTATGGAAAAAACAAATTCCTTTGTCCCTGTGAAATGGGGAAATCTGGCTAACACTAAAATGGAAGATTTTACAATCCACCACCATTTAATGATTCCACATGTTTTACTGTATTCCCACAAAACATTTAGGTTCATATAGTCAGGATATTGTAATGATTGCATAGCTTCCAACCAGAAGAATAAAATCGTACTAGGTACGATTCTACCAATCCAAATAACATGATTGATATTCTTTTTAATTTCATCTTGGATGAAAAATTCTGCGTCAGTCACTTCCTCTTCCTTTTACTAGGCTTGAAACAGCTTTGATGAAGATAAGGCAACTTCAATAATACCAATGCTGATGTGTCTATTCATTGCTATAGAGATTTTTCATCTTGGCAAAATAGGTGTTAGCGTAGAACTGCGCAGAAAGTACGATTTTGGTCTCTGAAAAGTTGGCAGCTATGTGATTGTCTTGTGATAGATCTGTTTAGATTTCAGTGTCTACCATCTGTCTTGTGATAGATCTGTTTAGATTTCAGTGTCTTGATAGATCTGTTTAGATTTCAGTGTCTACCATCTGTCTTGTGATAGATCTGTTTAAATTTCAGTGTCTACCATCTGTCTTGTGATAGATCTGTTTAGATTTCAGTGTCTACCATCTGTCTTGTGATAGATCTGTTTAGATTTCATTATCTACCATCTGTCTTGTGATTGATCTGTTTAGATTTCAGTGTCTACCATCCGTCTTGTGATAGATCTGTTTAGGTTTCAGTGTCTACCATCTGTCTTGTGATTGGCCTGTTTAGATTTCATTGTCTACCATCTGTCTTGTGATAGATCTGTTTAGATAATTTGTCTACTATCTGTCTTGTGATATATCTGTTTAGATTTCAGTGTCTACCATCTCAATCTGAAAATGGGCACATGGCTTGTTACTTTGGTCTGATTTATTTCTGTCCTTATTTTGACAGGGTAACAATCAGAGAAAACGTTCACCACGACAGAAGATGGAAGAAAATTATCGAGTAGCCTTTGAGATTTATGATGATCTAAAGTGGAGACGGTCTCAAATCAGTGTGAAAGATATCTGGATAAAATCTATTGTTGATGAGTTCGAACAGAGTATGCTATTTGTTTTGGCTTTTGTTGTTCAAAGTAATAATATAATTGACACCATAGCATGTAATTAATTATGATGTAGGCTAATGGTGACAAATTAAAAAGTTTTACAATTTTCATGCTATACTCTGTAAAGTGCATTTAGCATATTTAGTGGAAACGTGCTATATAACAACACTCTTTTTATTAATATCCTGAATTATTATTGTCATCGACTCTTGACACTTAGCCTCTCCTAGATTTTTTCCTTTAAGTCATATTAAATATTGGTCTGGTTATCATGTCATAAAAATATTTCTTGAAACTCAGGGGATATTAACATTCAACCATTTGTAACTTTATTCCTCGTTTTTTTGTATATTATTATTAGAGGCCCTGACAGGAAATTTTTACAAGAAGGGAATAAGAACCATCTACAGTCATTTTTGTGATTTCCAAGATGTCATTGAGAGAATTGGTAATGGAAATTATGATTCCAATGATGAGTCCTCCATCTTCAAGGATGAATTATCTGCTGTAAAACAGGTTGTCTCTGGCCTTAACAAAACCTTTATCAATCATTTAAAACGGTGAGTCAACTTTATTTTATTCCTATTATACTTATCCTTCCCCACCCCCTGAAGAAAATTACTCTGCATAGCTGTGTGTGTTCATTATTATTACCATTCAAATTGAGGTTCTAGGTATTCAAATTGAGGTTCAAGGTAAGAGGCCTAATTTCACAGGGGGAGGAGAGAGAGGAGAGAAAGAGATTACGATGTTATTATGTTATTGTAAACACCAAAGAACCATTCCTATTGTATGTCATTGTACCTGCAAAATGGCAATAAGTAACATTATTATAATTATACATATATATGTATGTATGTTTTCTACACTTTAACATTTTACCAAATTCAAAAGGACAAACAACTGACCCAATGGGTCATTCTTACAACCATAATTTTAGAAACTGGTTACCACAGACGGCTAACACTTATTAATTATTCAATTATTTATTCACAACCTGAAATCCCTGCGCAAATGTCACCTCAATTTATAATTATATACAGTCAATTAAGATTTGTATCTTGTAGTGCAAAAAATGTACTCCTGAGGAATGGGTAATCTTATCAAACCTGTCATGTACTTGTGCAGTTTTATTATCTTGTCTAGGCAGAAGTTGATGACTAAGGTTGTAGAGGTCATGCCCTTTACCAATGGATCTTTCCCTTTTTTCTTTGGGTTTTTTTTGGTGTTTTTTTCTTCTTTCCTTGGGATTTCATTCTATTTTGTTTCCCTTTATCTACCAACAAAATAATATCTTGTTTGTAGATTTAAAATGCTGAAGGTCAAGCTCTCCTCTCTACTTACTTGATGAAATTGATTGAATATTATTACGATACCATATGACAGCGTACATTACATATCTATATTATCTATTTTTAATTATCTTGAATATTATTACAATGTGATGCCACATTATTCTTTACTAATGAATGTTTCAAGTAATATCTGTAAACATTCAAGTTTCTTGTTCTTTTATTGCTAGTCATTTTCTCAAGGAATTTGATTCTTCTCATTACCATGTGACTGTGACAATCAAATTTGATTTTCATCATTTCTATTTTTAGCTTTTCCATTTCTTTTCTCCATCTTTCCAGGGACAAGACAAATTGTGCAATAAAAAAGCTTTATGCAAGATGTATACGACTCACAAGTGTGGACAAATTGAATGACCTTACTTCTCAAGTGCTAAAGATTTTTACTGGTCTTAGGGAATATCTAATCGCGGATTCAAGTGTACAGTTTTAAATCTATGTATATATGTGATGTATCTTAATTTATATTTTATACAAATGTCTGTAAATAAAGATGATGATTATATGTCTTACTGTTTTATCTGATGTTGTTTTATATATTTTTTATTATTTTGTTTGTGAGTTTGTCATATTTGGAGACTTTTAGCCTTTTGTATTCGATCACTGAATGCTTTTTTTATGTTTTCCTTTTTGTTTTTTAGGAGTAAGGGGTAAATGAAAGTGAGAAAATAGTAAAATCTATATCTTTGTAGCATTCATATTATTCGCACCTAGCCGTGCCCATGGGGCTTTACGAACACTGGGGCGGGCGCCGCCCCCCCCCCCCCCATCTACAACAACACAGACAACCGTCTACAACAACACAGACAAGACTTGCAGCATGTTAAGAATGAATACACTCTTCGGAAAATGAGAATGATTTATTAAAATGTAGGTCCAGGTACTCATTCACACCTGAATCGAGTGAGGGAAATGGGACAGAGTTTTATTTAAAGGACTCAATTCTAATGAGCCGGGGTTGTAATGTAGAAAATTATTTAGCTTATAATAGCTGGATTTGAGCTCACTGTGTCGTCCAACCAACTGGTGTTTGATGAAGGAATGCCTCTTGTGGTTTCTTGTGTTTGTGCTGTGTTAAACACTAGGCCAACGATGCTCCCAAAGTGAGGAAGTGTAAGGTAGTGAGGGTACCACACTTTATACTAATTTGACACGTTTTCTCTTCTTTACATAGGAACTTAATCAAGATTTATTTATTGATGACATATGAGATGTCACCTGTCAATGTTAGCTGCCACACTTTTTTCCAGGCCTTACGGTTTCTGCTCTTCTGGATCATCTCATTGAGCTCCTTGGTGAAAGTTATTGGTCTGCCCTTCGTCCTTGGCCAATTGGATCGTCTATTGTTCCTTGTAACTAATGTAACACTGATGTCACCAGTGGGTTTTTAGTTTATATTTCTGATTAGTGGCCAACATACTTCAGTATTAGGAATGTGAGAAGTTTTACCTTTAGTGCCATTGGTATGTCTATTATCTCGCCAAATATTGTTTAGCTGTACCATTTTTTTGTTTCGCTATTGAAATTCTTGTTCTGATGTCTTAATGATATGACATTGATCTAATTGCTGCTTCATCAACTCAAGAAACCAAAGTAAGGATCGCAATAGCTCCGGAAAAGCAAATTTAGCACAGCTGTAAGAATCAAGTTCTAAACATCACTTGCAGCGTCCATACTTCTCTATGAATGTGAGTTGAGGACACTGGTGAGAGAAACAAAGAATAATCCAACAGTTCGAAGACAAAAAATGTTAGTTATCATCGCCATGCTAGCCACCATAAGAAGAAAACTAGCATAGTAGTATGGAAACATCTCCTGATAAAACAATAGCCTTTGTAAGATCATTATGCACTACAAGGGGAGGGAAGCAGGAGGGAGGGCCTCCAAAGAAATAGTTCAGTAGGTAATGAGCTTGTCTGAAAGACAAGCGTCCCTTGTTCAAACTAGTGCAGGCTTGAATTTGAAATCCAATTTTCCAAGTTTCTTTCTGCTCTTTATCCTTAAATTCTTAGGAGTGCCGCGTCCTAGGAGACGGACAAATAAAATAGATCCCATGTGTAGGTCTAACCATCGGTAAAAGAAGCCTCGGTCGTTGTGTGACAGTCTTGGAAAACCCTGAGACCACCAAGACAGTGAAAATGGGTATATTCAATATATTTCAATACAACAATGTAGGCGGCTTTTTGATACTGTTATTAGTTTCTTTTTGCTACCCGTGGTATTCTTAATATTTTCTTGTAACTCCTTATTTCAAATGCGTAGATCTTGATTCGGCTGTCAGAAAGACAGGCTACGCACTACACACCCAGAAAGAATATGTATTATGACGAAGAAGGCGGGTTGACATGATATGTCCATATTATTGAAGCTATGATAATTGTACATGTAAGATAAGATACTTTATCAAAAATGGAAATCCATCTATTGAGATACATTGCAAAAATAAGGATGATAATTTGGTGAGTGGTAGCGTTAAAATTTTACATTATTTAACCCCTTTCCGCATACTCTCTCTCTCTCTCTCTCTCTCTCTCTCTCTCTCTCTCTCTCTCTCTC
>JASKDV010178484.1:0-12771 GCA_032466395.1 Aegires albopunctatus
CTTTTCTCTCTCTCTCTCTCCACCTTTGCCCCCCTCTCTCCCCAACCTTTCCCCATCTCTATCTATCTTTTTCATTCTCAATCTTTACTCTCTCTCTCTCTCTCTCTCTCTCTTTGTTTATGTATATATTTATTTAAATATAATATAATGTTGAAAACTGAAATAATTAACATTGAAAAAGTCACGTTTCGGGGCTATATGAACAAAGCGCAAAATTTGTGAATATTAATAACTCTGTGACCCTAAATATAATAATTTCGCCTAAATGCGAAAGTGCCCGGTTATCCTGATTCCCGGCCACCATGCACTCAGGCGAAAACTACTGTAATAGGATTTTATTTTTTTATAATAATTAATAAATAGATAAATATATAGATAAACAAATAAATTACATTTCTTATATTACAATAATTTGATGGCGGTTGGGAGAAAGGAATTTCTATATATATCTGATTTTGTTGCATTTGAATGGGAGGGATCGGCCTGAACGTTTCGAAAATTTTACGATCTTGAAAAAAGGGTGAGTGGTGTCTGTCATGATTGATACAATCTTTTTTTGACAGTTGGTTGAGTAAAGTGAGTCATAATCTAACATGTTTTGGGGAGGGGATGATGTGTTCCAAATTATTTTGTTTGCTTTCCTTACAATTTGATTTAATTTCTCTTTAGCATTACAACTTATATTTCCACCCCAGCAAATGAGTCCAAAACACATGACACCCTCAAGCAGAGATTTATAGAAAAGTTCCCAAAGCTTTTGGTCAACGTGGAAATGTTTTAGTCTCCTCAGGAAGTAAAGTCTACTGTTGAGTTTTTTATTTAAGGTTGCTGAGTGTGCTTTCCAATTTAATTGTTGTCAATGGTTATGTTAAATATTTGTATGAGTCTACCTCCTCAACTTGTTGACCATTAATATAGATAGGGGATAGAGGGGCTTTTTTTTACGAAAATCAATGATGAATTATTTTGTTTTGTTCACATTTAATAAAAGAAAGTTTCTTTCGCATCATTCAACAAACTAGTTGACATTTTCTCTATAGTCATTTTCATTTTCAATATATTTTGGAAAATAATTTGAATATCAAAATGTTTCCATTTTAATGAAAACTGAATTCAATCAATATATAATTTATAAAATATCTTAAACAGTTAAAAAAAAAAAAAATTTAATGAAGCATGATGTTATTAAAAAAAAAACATTTTAAAGTTAGCACAGGTGCAAAAAGACTTACAGGGGTGGCAACTATGACTTCTGCACCTTCCTGGCAGGCCTTGGTTTGTTCCCACATGCTTCCTCCTCCATAGGCACAAACAACATTTATATTATACACTTTGCCAAACCTTTTTGCCTCATGATAGATCTTAGGAAACAAAAACAAGTAATTATGCTGATAAAAAAAGTCTGAGTATAACATTATATAATAATATAGTTGAAGACATTTTAATGCATGGGTAGTCTTTTTATCTCAGTAAAGTAATTTTAATTCTGTTTTGTACGAGGGTGTTAAATAAAAGAAGGGGTGAGGTGGTTGGCTTATGATTTTTGGACAGTATCATCGAGACCTTTTCAAGTGATCAAGATAAATTTAATATTTATCAAAAGAGACACACAGAGAAATAGAATGAAACAAACAAAAACAAGTCTATTTCTTTTGTTAGCTTGTCCTGACCTGTTGTGACAATTCTCTTGTTGGTGCTAGGATAAGACCAATAGGGCCATCTCCTGGCTCTAATTCACGCTGTTGAAGGAATAGAAAATAGTTTTAATATCAAAATCATCCGTAACAGCATCAATCCAAAGTGAAACAGAAAGTAATGCCAATAATATCATATAAGAAGTAGCAATGGTAAATCAGGTCTGGTATAAATGTCTTCTTTAACAAACACCTAAAAGGCAACTACATAACAAAAGGTCAATTCACAACACATGTCTATAATCATTTGCAAAAGAAACTTCAAACTTTTTCATGTTGATTTTCTCTATGAAATGTGTTCGCTTAAGATAATATTATTTTAACTTTATTCATAACAATAAATTCTTGATTTAAGTCAATGGTCAGTATTCCATTCTCGTTACAACAAGTGCTGCACGTGCAAAATCTTGTTTTATTTATTTTATGATTTCTTGTCTCTCAACTGATACTCTGGTGTCAATTGGCTTCTTCCAGATGGTAATCATGAATACAAAGACTAATTTCAATCTTCACTATCATGCCAAGTCTTTCTCCTGAGGAAAGAAATCTCATTATTAGACACCTGAAGCAGGAATCAACATCTCTGCGTGCGCACCTCGCATTTCAAACATCTCTTTCGATTTTCACTCCATATTGTTACATCGCTACTATCATTTTCCTCATTGAATGGAACTCGAGCTCAAAAACTGAACATTGACTTAAATCAAGAATTTAGAGTTATGAATATAGGTTAAAAAATGTTATCACAAGTGAACACATTTAATAAAGAAAATCGATATTGAAAAGCTAAGTTTCTTTTTCAAGTGAGTATAAATAAACTAGGTTCAATTAATTTACATTGCTTCCTTGTCATATTCTCCTACCTGATCCATGACATGAATTAATAAAGGCCAAAGAAATGCTGCTGTTTTCCCACTTCCAGTCTTTGCAATACCAATCATGTCTCGGCCACTCATGGCTACAGGCACCCCCTGAAGAAGAGAGCATACAAGAATTAAAGTACCCAAGAATGGGGAAAATATATCAATACAAATTTCAAAAACAATATTAGCTCTTTATTAGGGTTTTTATACAAACTTATTTATGGTAAGATAGCATATTGCAAGTATCGAAACATAAAAGGAAAAATTGTGTTTGCTTACCAAGACCAATTACACATCAATACCAAACGAATCCCAATATATAAAAAATTAAAATACCAGAAGTGAAAATCATGATTGTCATCTAGAGTAAAATTCAATCATTGAAGTCTACAGAACCAAATCTTACAGAATATATTGATAAAGTAGAAATGTTGTGTATATTGTACCTGCGCTTGGATTGGAGTTGGTTGAGTGTACTCGGATTTTCTAACAGACCCTAAAAGAGATTCATCAAAGCCGAAATGGGCAAAGCTGCTGACCGGATGAGGAGGATCCAAACCTGAAACCTTATTCAACAGGGCACAAAGAAAAGATAAAATTACAATCTTTCTTTCTAATATAAAAGCATTTTTTCCGTGGAATAAATAAATTCTCTCTAATTTATATCCTTATATCTAATCAATTCAATACCTCCCTTGTTTTCAAATATTCCCATGAGTTCTTGATAAAGAAAGAGAAAGAAAAAAAAAGGGTTTCAATTAAGAATTGACTTTAGTAGTTGCAAGTATCTTCTATCAAAAGGAAATTTCTTGATTGGGAAAAGTAATATAGTGTTTCATTCTCCTACACAAAATAAATTTCAAAAGGAGCAAATCATGTTTTTAATAGCTATTGCCAAATGCTTCAAGAATCATCAAAGAAATGAAGTTAATAAGTTCACCTTTATACATAGCTTCTTCCTCAAATCATCCACCTGAGCAGGTGTAAGAGAACTGATTTCTTCATGGGGTGTGTAAAAATTCCGCTCGAATGGTTCATAACTAATATCTGAGTGGTCAATAGATGGAAGGGGATCAATCACCTGTTGAAAACAATAACGTTTTGTTGTTGTTTTTTTTAAAGAAAGAAAGATTGAGTATCTCCATAAACTCCGACCTCACCCTGACTTATAGCTGCACATTGATCCTAATTTAGTTGCTTGCCAGTCAGACAGGTAAACCCCTGTCTCAAGCCATTAAAAGGTCATGGTCCCGTGAATGTGGCTTGGCCATTGGCACACCATTTTTCTTACATGCTTAGAGTTAACTTGTGGAGTTTTATAATAATTAAAGCCTACAAGCATTGACAGTATTAAGTAAAATAAAAAAAGGAGAATACTGTCACTTTTCCATGGTCAACTAAACTAGTGTTGAGAGCTAAAACTTGAAACCATGCACTGCCCACCACCACGGGATGTTGGCAACCCCAACTTACATACCTAAAGGTAAACTCTCTCTCTCTCTCAAAGGTGCCTCACAATCATGCTCTTTAAAACATATGAAGAGTAATGTGGACAAGCGACCGCCAATACCACACGCTGTGCTTTTCTTAAACATACTGTTATCAGTTACTCTAATCGAATACATGTAGGATTCACCAATTATCTTGATCTTGTGGGAGCCGCTTAATTGGAACGATTTGCCTGGAACGGTGCTGTTCCATTCAACCGGTTTGCACTGTACAACATATTTCCATGATGCTAGAGCAAAATTGCGGCACCTCAGCATTACTTCATCTTACCTCCCTAGATTTCATGACGGTGTCAGAACAAGATAAAACTCAAGTGACAAATTGGTCCTACATCATGACTCAATTTTTGTAATCAATTGAGCAAAAGTAAAATTTGGATATTTTCCTCCAACCACCCACTTGAATAAGTTTGTATCAAAAATACCTTTTTCCGTTCAATAATTGGATTTCCATCGCTGTCATATTCTACAGGATCATCATCATCATTTATAACTCCTGCATTTGGATTTTCTTCCATGTAACGAAAATAGGATTCCTGTTCATCTTCATTATCAATGTCATCTCTAGTACCTCTATAGAAAGAAAACAGTCAATTGAGAATGCTTTTATATTATACTTTAGAAATTGAAACTTCTCATGTTTAAAAAGCAAACATAATTCCATTGCTAATTGATATCTTTATCCTACTCAAGAGATGGAGTAAACGTTCGCATAAGATTCCAAATAACTGAATGTTACTTACTCTTTAGCTCAAATGAAATTAAGATGTAAGATCAAAGACAATACCAAGAGTTTATGATTATAAACATTTCAGGTACTTGATAAAAAAAGAACCTCTTTTGTAAGCATTAAATCAGAAAATTTACAGACGGTAACATCTTTGAAATCTAAAACTGATTGTAGCCTTGAAGTTAAAGACCATCTCAATAAGTAAACCAACAGATTATTTGCAAAGTTAAATTTTCTTCACTAACTTACTTCAATTTCTCCTCTTCAGTAGTGATACGCTCCTTGGTGTCCTGAACAATCTCTTTCTGAAAAAATAAAAACAAAACAAAACTAAATTCTGAAATTTAGATACTGAGACCTATACATAATAAGATTAACAAAACATAGTTTCAGTTATCATGTATAATCTAAAGTAAGATTGGATGTAATCAAATAGTTTGTGTTTCTTATACACTCCTCTTCTCAAAGCTGTTATTCGACTAGATGCACTTATCACCATTGCTCTTACCGTGGATCAAAGAATGCAAAGCTTATACTTGCTCAAGAGGAGTTACTAAACAAAGTCTTCATTCAAATGTTCTCATTAATTGTCAGTTCCGTTAACACTCTTGACAAAAGATTAAGAAAAAGATGACATTTTTAGTCTGTATCTCCATACCTAGGACAGACTCATGGCCTTGACAATAATTATCTCCTCAGCAGACCATTTAACACCAATACCTTTCTGACTCTGTGGGGAACATACAGCAGAGAGCTGATTATCAGCACTTTCATGCTAGCATATGAAAAGATCTTCGCTGCCTATACTGGGTAATCTTTTTACACCTGAAAGCGGTGTGGAAAATGCATGTAAAGAGACTTTTCCAAGGACTCAACATCAGACCAAGTTCCAGCAAGGAATCAAACTCATAGCCTATCGATTGCAAGCCAAGCCCACTAACTACTCAACAACTCACACTAAATCTTTACCAAAAACGCATTGATTATTAATGACAAATTAAAAATTGGCATCAGTTGTAAATAGTATGTCAAGGTTGAAGGATAAACAACAAGCATTTAGTTTTACTTCGATTCCAGCCATAAAAGCATCAAGAGGGTCATCACTTTCATCACTTTTTGCACCAGGACTGTTTGGGGCAGGTTGATATGGTTCTTTGGAGAACCCAACGTCATCATCATCCTCATCATCATTGAAATATCTGTGTAAGAAAAAAATAAATTGCATTCCAGCATTTGTTGCCATTTTTAATGTAAATATTAATCTAGAAAATCAATGTTTGATGAGAGGCATTAAACGTAACAAGATGAGAGATGCCTCATTCATGAAAGCAAAGTTTTTCCACAAAGAAATTAATTTCCGACAATTTTATAAGTAACACAAATGCGGTCGGTTACATCTTTTAAATAACATATTATTATAAGGCAAAAAAATAACCTGAACATCTCTATTTTAAAAGGATACTGAATTTCGTTCATCATTGTAGATATAGGCCCACTTTGTGATAATAAAACATTTGCCAATGAAGCAGTAGAATCTATCTTTATAATCTACACTACCAATGACCCTAAACATTTAAAGCTGGGCAAAGTTAAAAATGAAATTCGAGGAAATTACAATCAATGAAAAAAAATATGATCTTACATCCTACAAATTTAAAATCAAAGAGGAAAACTAAAGAGTGAACTGAGAAAGAGCAATGATGAATTTCTAAATCTAAATTATTTTCATGAAAATTCTGCTTAAAATTCATTTTTCAAAATCTTTTAATGTCTATACTCATAATAATAACGTCCTCATGTATGTAGGCCTACTTACAAAAAGAATCAACGACAAAAATTATAGCTTACTCCTCTTCAGTGCGTGCTCTCCTTTTGCCTACATTCGTGACATGATAATTCAAAGTTCTCCCTGGAACAAAGGTTTTGCTACTGGAGCCAGCACCCTGCATAGCAGCATAGCCGGTTGACGGGGTAAAGTTTTTGTTGTCTCCATAACCATATGACCCTGACATTGTGTCAAACCTCTCTGGTGAGAATAAATTTATAAAGAAGCCTTGAGATAGTGTAAATGGCTTGGATTCTAATTTTACATAAATCTAGTAAATGCAGTGTAAGCCAAAATTATCGCCACTTAATTGGGACCACTATTTATTAAACTTGAATGAAAAGCTTGGGACAGAGTGTTTCCTTCATAATATATGCCAGGCAACTGGGATGCTTGCTGCTTAATTGAGGCAATTTAGATGGGCATTGTTGTCGATTGGATATAGATTTAAAAGATTTATAACAAGTCTATTCTTACAATTTTAATAGAAATGCATTACTTTCTTGATAATCTTATCATTGAAAAATTTTTAAACACATACACAGACATGTTCTTTCACACTAATTTTTACTGACCAATGAAAATTGCTCGTTTGAATACAGTGAAACTGGGTGAAAAAATAAAAAGTATTGTAAAAAGGTCCATTTATTTACCTTTTTAATTTTCACCATTTTCTGGATTCTCCGCAAAAGCAAATTTCATTATGTTTGTTGTTTGAGATAAATACATCGGCATTCATTAGTATAGGTAAAAAGTCATATAAAGTCAAATTCTAGTTTAAATCTTTTTGAACCATTGAATTTGTAAAAGTAGGGAGAGCATGGGGCAATGCAAAGTAAGCTGACTCGCACACAGCACTAGCCAGTTAACAAGTGTTATCAAATTATTTGTAATTACCGAACATAGCAAGAGTAGATACAATAGAAAACGTACTGGAAACAGCATTTTTGCAGCTTGTGTGTTATGACATATTTTTTTATGGGACTTTTTGACTTGGCATTCAAATCTCCTTAGCAAAATACTAGGAATGTAGTTGTGGGGCATGGGTTTCAGGAGTAATTTAACATTTTTTGCGTACAAACACACCCACATGTTTTCTGCAGTTGAGACAATATCGACTGTGGTGTTAAGGACATATACACCGCAATTGGGCGCACATCTATGGCGCGCACCTTCGAACAGGAAGTGTGCGCAGAGGGTTAGTGCGGCAGAGAGACAGTGGATAGAGCGAGAGGACGTGTGTGAAAGGTCAAGAAAGCCAAGCGTGGCGTGAATAAGACTAAAGAGCTAGATATCTAGATCTGGATCTTCGACCGGCTCTGACAACAACTCTGTAAAGAGTCACAAGCTACTGGGGGCCCCCATCATCATCGTTGGATCAGCCTGGCAGGTGAGACTCGACCACAAGCTATTTCGGCGAGTCGTCAGTCTGGTTGTTAAGATAGATCTAGAGTAGTGATAGTGATAGATCTAGAATCTAGAGTTGGCATGGCGGTCAACCTAAAGGTCTCGGACATGATTAAGGCGTTCAGCGGTGACAGTGACGTTTGCGCTTGGCTGCAGAAAGTTGAACTTGTGGCAAAGCTGACGAAGTTGAAAGACTTGGCCGCGTTCTTGCCACTGTACTTAGAAGATAGCGCGCTTGCCGTCTACCTGGAGCTCTCCGACGTAGACAAAGAGGATGTAGCTGTAATAAAGCAGAAATTAATTGAAGCGTTCTCAGTAAGTTTGCAGCCTACCACAAACTGTAGGTGGCGCAGTTGACCGGCGAACCAGTGGATGTGTTTGCAAATGACACCAGGGGGCTGGCACGGGAGAGTGGGTTCACAGGGGTGGGTATAGAGGAGGTTGTTTTACTGGCATTTGTGACAGGCTTCCCCGATACAATCAGCATCGAACTGCAACAGATTCAGGGGATAGAAAAAAGTCGAGTGAGCGACGTGATGGGGAGAGCGAAAGTGATGACAAGACATAGCTCAGATACCCATATTGTGGCAGCGGCGAGCCTGGGGGCAAAAGGTGGTGGGAGTGGGAGAGAAGAGCTGAAGTGTTTCAAGTGCGATGGACCACATTACGTTAAGGACTGTACGGAGCGGAAGGCAATCATCTGCTATAAGTGTGTGGGAGAGGGCCATATAGCCCGAAATTGCGCTTCCATGGGCATGGGGAAACAGTCTGCTTCGTCTCGTCATAGCACTAATGGTGATCAGGACAGTAGTAATAGGAAGGCTCGTGGTAATTCCGGTAATATGTGTGCGGGGGTGAAAGGAACATGAGAGTGGCAGGACTACACCAGGCTCCGCTGATCGAGGTGGCTGTTGACGGGAGACTTTGTCAAGCGATGGTGGACACCGGCTGCACTATGAGTCTGGTGAAGAGTGGTGTTGTGACGAGATGGTCAGGGGAGAGCACATTTGACGGACATACTGTTAAGTGCAAAGGAGTTGCTGTTGTGTCATTGTCTGTTGGTGGTTCCCTGAGAGCGTCACTGGTTACAGTTGTGGATCAGATTATTGGAATGTTGATGTTGTGATAGGGATGGACGTTATTCAACAGTTGGGTGGAGTTCTCGTTCGCGGAGACAAGGTTCAGTTTGGTAATCTGAATTGTTCAGTTCAGTGCAGTTTTCAGAAGACTGAGCGTGCATTGTCAGGTGGCAGCAATCGTGATCACATTCTGGATAAGGATTTTGAGGCTTGGTTTGATGGCGACCAGTGGACCGTCAGGTACTTTTGGAAAGTGGCACCGCCGCTATTAACAAACAAATTGTCTTTTTTTCTGTTGATATAGTGCCCTAAATCCTTATAGCTATTGTCTGTAAACAATCATGTTATTTATTGTAAACTTTTACTTTACTGACCTTAGTTGTCTTTACCGTACTTTGAAATGATTAACTTAAAAATATTTGGGCAGCTCATTTGATGATATTAAGTGATTCATGGCTCTGACCTGTAACAAATGGTATGAATGTCCAATTCACCGAAAAGTTTAAGCCATCTCACACAGAGACATTCTATGAAATGCAATAGTACCCACGTTTATTTAAACATAGATCTAATAATATTATACATAATGCTCTATTCTTTGAGAGACACGGGCGAAATTCACTTCAGATGGAAGTGGTCGTTTCCAATTTAAAAGTAAACCCATTGAAAGAATGGCTGTTCTTAACATGTGCGTTTACTTTGATGGTACTTCTAAGAAAACAGCCATTTTTAGCCTCATCAAACCACTATGAAAAGTAATATGGTTAATATTTATTTCATTTTAAACTAGAAAATAGGATGATCTGAGCATAGATATAGGTTCGGGTAGGTTTATATTTATTGGCAAACGTGAGAAACAATATTGTCCACGTGGCAATGTTTTAAGTGCACTTAGAAAAATTACAATCTCAATCCCATAGGATAGAAAAGAAACAATTTTGAAATTAATACCTGGATCTCAAGTAGCGACCGATGATCGTAATTATCTTTATAGAGAAGCGAATTTAAAGCCTCGTTGATGACATATTTTAATGAAAGCTTAGGCTGTGAATGCGGGGAAGTTTTGTGAAATGGTGTGAAGTTCATATTCAAGATACACGATCCAATGATCTCTGCCTTAGATTCCACTGCCGATACGCATTAGAACTTGCTATTTACACCGAGACATAATTTTTACTTTATAAATATAAATGAATTCACCTTCTTAAGACCCTGTTCCAAACAATAAATCCTGCTGAGAACAACCCTGTCCTGATGTGAAATGTTTGGTGAATTAGTTGTTTTTTTTTCTTTTGAAAAAACAAACAAAACAACAACAATCAGCACCAGTTGCTTCGAGCATATTTTAGTATCTATTCATTAGTCTGTCCCTATGGTCTTGACAGTATTTTTTACTATGAAAATACCAGAGCTTATCCAATCACAGAAACTAACTCTCCTACCTTAAAGATTCTTAATGTATTGATTATTATTTATCTGAAACCCATCTGCCTCATACCATATTTATTTAGGTATTTCCAATAACATAAATACATTTTAAAAAATTATATTAGACGGGTAGTGCAAATCATCACGGTGTGAAGAATGAGTTGTTACACTGGTGTGAAGAATGAGTAGTTACACTGGTGTGAAGAATGAGTAGTTACACTGGTGTGAAGAATGAGTAGTTACATTGGTGTGACGAATGAGTTGTTACACTGGATCACCTATTATAAAAAGTCCAAAGTTAAGCAACTTTAAAAACAATGGCGCGTAGAAATTTTCAGGTTTAAATCTAATAATGGTCACTATGTTTAGTAAAACAATATGCATTTTTCTCTCTACTGCACTCAGTGTATCAGCAATTCCTGGACAAAAGGCACAGTGAGAATTATTTTTTTTTATGATAAATGAAATTATGCGACCTGATCTCCTTACACACAGCGCAAAGAGAGGAGAATGGTTTCTCGATTTGAATTATTTGCCAGACAAGCCCTGAATTTTAAAGGACCATGGCGCGATAACTGGATACTCTCTATTGTTAACCAAAGAACGGGCCAAAGATCCAGATTTGCGGCAGTGGCATTATTTGAAGCTGACACCCATGCTTCTCATTTTAGTTATTTCAAATCATTGTTGTGTGGAAAGCCACCTCTGTATTGAGATGTCAGGGTTTATCGCAATTATGCATCTGACCCTTGCGCTTTGACCTCTACTATAATAACCATTTGCACTGATTTATGGAGAGTCACTTTAAACAACCCAAGATGTTGCTGAGGTGGAGAGGTCTTGAGAAACCTTAATGATAGTGCTGTCAGCCCCTAATAACAGCTATTGGGTTCACCTTAAGCCTTTTGAACAGCTCTGTATGCAAAGGCTTAATTAACAGGCTGATTTATGAAGTGATTGTGTCTTAATTAACTCTATAAAATAAATTCTAAACTAGATCATAACATCGCTATAAATAAGATGATTTAATAAATGTAGCATATTAAAACTTAATGCTTAAGGGCATGTCATTTGTAATTTCTTTTATTTTTTAGATATTTTTTAAAATCTGGATTTAGAATAGTGAAGTCTCACCAAGGGCAATATTTCAGTTATTGATGTCAGCTGTTAAATGCCCATTTTACGCAAAGTTAGAGTGACAAAATTGGGTGCAGAAGCCCATTCTTAAACCCGAGACCCGGATTTGAAGCCCACCTTTGGGTATGAACAGTTCCTCCAATCCACTTGACAACGTTACTATCTCTGCAATTTTCAAAGTTTATGACGTAATGTAGTCTATTAAATGTTTTAATGGATTTATGCTTCTTTATCGAAATAGGAAAAGTCGTTCAAAATATACTGGGAAAATCTCTTTCGTATTACGAAGTAAGGACTCGAAAGTTTCTTCTAAGATACATTTTAATAAATCTACTGACTGGTAGGCTTTGCTGTCTGCCTCTTAGAATTTGTGTGTTTCTGTTGGCCTGTGCATGTACATGTATATTCTGTTTATCAATCTTTCGTTCACTCTGCATTCCGCCCCCTCCCCCCACCCACCCACCACTACTCTCTCTCTCTCTCTCTCTCACAAACATCTCCATCCATATTTGATACGCTATTCTCTCTCTTTTTCTTATGTCTTTTTGGTCCCTCCTCTTTTTCACTTTAAAATACACACACCAAGTAAATTAATAACGCATACAACTTAATACAAATATCATCATCATTTCCATTCATGTTCACGTTGGGAAATTTTGTACCATGAAAACCAAACAACACACGAAACACAAGAATTAAAGTCTTCATTCCATTTCTCTTTGCAAAACGCTTAGTTTTCATAAGTGAGCAATATGCCAATAGTGTATGTATGAGTGCGCGTGTCCGTTTGTGTGTGTGTGTGTGTGTGTGTGTGTGTTTGTGTGTGTTGGCATGAGTACGTATGTGAGATTGTTAATTTATGTGGGAATATGTCGTATGTATGCATGAGTGTGATAAAGTACGTGTGGGGGTGGGAGGGCAGGTGTTTGCTTTTGTGTGTGTGTATGTGTTTGTGGAGAGCGAGAAAGAGCGCGTAGATAGAAAGAGAGAAAGAGACAGAGAGAGAGAGAAAGAGAGAGAGATAGAGAGAGAGAGAGAGAAAGAGAGAGAGAGAGAGAGAGAGAGAGAGAGAGAGAGAGAGAGAGAGAGAGAGAGAGAGA
>JASKDV010178495.1:0-12770 GCA_032466395.1 Aegires albopunctatus
TAGTAGTAGTAGTCGTAGTAGTAGTAGTAGTAGTAGTAGTAGTAGTAGTAGTAGTAGTAGTAGTAGTAGTAGTAGTACCGGTGGTGGTAGTAGTGGTGGCAGTAGTTGTAAAATCAACAAAGGCACCGAAAGTTATCATATCAATTTGACTCTTATCAATTGTAATTCAAGTCATTGCAATCCATTTGACGTAATTTACCTTTCTGTCTGATTCTGAAAGCACGACTTCCCGAATCGTAACTACCGAGCCATCATCATCATCTTCATCATCGTCGTCGTTGTACCTGTCGTCGACTGAATCATTTTGTACCCCTCGTTTGGTGTCCTGTAGTTTGATTATTGAAATGAAAAAAAGGATGTATTTACTAAAATAGATTAAAAGAAGAAAGAAGATGATGAAGCCGTTGATGATGATTCGCATGATGATAACATTAATGATGATGATGATTATTATTATCATTATTTTAAGGAGGAGGAGGAGGAGATGAACATTAATAATACATGTACATGTAATTGTATCAATTTATTTAGAAGTCCTAATCCCAATGCAACTGTTTAGTACATGTACTAGGCACTTTACTTATCTAAGGAATATAATATAATTTAATGAAAAAATAAGACATGAGAACGAAATCCATTCATATGTAAAATACTATCAACCATATAATCCTACAAGAATCAAGCAGTATCTCCTGGCGTATGAAAGAAAAGAAAAAGAATTTTGATGACGTTATTGGCGTAGATGATGACTTATTGACAAATACTAGCAATTGAATTCCACAAATTGGTGTATTTGCTCTTTATTATCCAACAGAAAAAGCCACAATTAAACACTATATGCGTTGATGAAATCATACATATTATAGCTGTGAGATTTATCATCGAGTTCAATTAAACTGCCTTCATGTACATTAGTAGGAAATATACAGGGGGTCCCCACAAAAGAAGAAGAAAATGCACTGGCCACCAGCTCGAGGGTTGTCATATTTATAAAATTTGTATATTCTGAAAGATAGACTTGTTACGAGGTAAATGAATTTTATTTCATCATAATTTGTTCCACCGATCGTAAGTTATGTCGATTTTTAAGCCAGTTCATTTAATCGTTGGAATGTGCTCTGATCAGTCGAAAGACTCTGATTGAAAACAGACCCTAGATCGTGATTCACTAAAATTGGCATAACTAACGACCTAATGGACCAATTTTGATGAGGTAAATTGCATTCAACTCGTAAAAAGTTTGTCTTTCATCATCAATATGTATAACAATGACAACTTTTGAGATGACCAATGCATTTAGTAATATACCTCTTGCCCAGAATCTGCACTGATGGCAGGTCCTTCGGATGACTCACTATCAATAATCAATCCTGATATCCGCCCCTGAACTGTTGCAGAACTTAACGAAGAACCTGGAAAAGAATGTAGAAAGAGAAATCGATTATTGCAATACAAAAGTAAAAAAGGACAGTATAAAAAAAAACAAAGATATAAATTATACCCAACGATAATAATAGACAAGACAGATTGACTGTAAAGTTATACATTATACAATAATTATACAAATAATTATACAATATTATTATTGTTGGGTATCTATATCTTTGTTTCTTGACACTGTCCTTTTTTACTTTCTATATCCAACAGTGGCTTTCCTTTATTTTTATTGCAATTCAAGTATCCTGTTAATTTTTTCGCAATGTAATCTGCTTGCTATGTTTAGCTTCATAATCAATAATTCTTTGTAGAGACTTAATTATTTTGAATATCATTGTAACCTTTGTAAATTTATTTTTGCTACTCATCAATTATGTAACGTTTTGTATATCATACTATTTAATTGTGCGAGTGTATTTACAAAATCATTTAACAAATAGCAAGCTAATTTTAAACATCAACAGAATGGCAAATATATTAATTTTTCAATAATGCTTAACCCATTTTATAGTGATACATGTAGTAGTAATCTGGTGTGGCATTCCAGGGACGCTTGTCAAAAGCAGTCTCCATCGCGCTCCAGGCCAGTCACATCGGGCGCGTGCATCCGCGTTGTAGTTTGCTTTCAATTGTCTCTTTCCTGTGCAAGGGATCTTAAAGCCAGTATAGTTCGTGCTGCAATTTGCTTGTAGACATTTTATGGTTGTGATTATTGCTCATCTTCTGACAACTCTTCTTTGCACCTTTTCTAATTTATTGATGTTGGTTTTTATATGCTGGTCCCAAATATTACTGCTGTGTTCAAGGATTAGCCTGACATATGTATGATAACATTCTTCCTTGACTTTCTTCTGGCAGGATTGCAGTTGCCTATGTAGAAAGGATAGGGTTTTGTTTGCTTTGCTGCATATAGTGCCAATATGCTTGCTCCATTTTAATTTCTCACCTATTACAACTCAAAGATATTTTGCCTCCTTTCTGTGGTGTAGTTTATCACCATGTATATAATAGTTGTTCTCGTATATTTCTTAGCTGTCCTGGTATTGGTAGACATTGCTGACTATCTGACTGTCATTCTTTAGATGTTATTTTCAGGAAGCTAGCATATTTTGTCAGGTGTTGTTTGATGATTGTTGGCAATGATGTTGGCGTTCTTTCTGTATAATTCGAGCCTTCCTGGAAGTATTCGGTCTTTTGAACTGGAATTGCGTCAGCTTTTCTTATTACGTAGCCCAGATGCCTTCATCTTTGTTCTTTGACCCTGTATATGATTGGTTTTACTCTACAGCGGTCAAACAGTTCTTGCTTGCTGATTTTCTCTGGCAAGTAGACGCCGATGATGCTCCTTAAAATGTTTTCTGTGAGTTGTGTTAAGACTTTCTAGGTTTTATTTAGTTACACCTCAACTGTATAATGTGTATTAAAATTAGAACCACAAGTGATTCGTATGGTTGAATTCTTTTTTGTTCATCGATGGTTGTCCTTTCTCGTCCATACTTTTTTCAATTCGTTAAAGGCATTTTGTGCTAGAACTTTTCTTCGTTTTTGTTTATGAAATTTCCTATTCACTCGTGTGCCATTTTTATTTTATTGAGTAGAGCCCAAGGGAAGATAACGATGTATTAAGTTACTTGTGTGCATGACAATATAGATTGCCGGGTTCTGCAACTTATTATAAATTTCTTAACAATACCCTTCATATTATAAGGTTAAAGTACTCGGAGAGAAAGACTATTTGATAAAGCCACTTTGCTACTACTCCTATTGCCAGGAAACCAACTTGCGGAAGTAGGGCTTCGAAAATATGGAACGTTTTATGGCGAGGACTATATTTCGAGTGATTAAACATTTTCTGGCCTTTTCCACTCGGCAAGTGCAGCTTTTCTTAAGAAATGAATTGTTGAATTGTTGCCGTATTTTTTTTCAATAACCTAAAAAGCTACCCAAAGAATGACGAGGTTGATTTCAAAATCCTGGTTGCAAGCAATCTAATGATGATTTTGTTTCAAATTTCAATTATTTTGGGTGGTTTTGTCGTATTAATTTTTATACAATTTTCTATTGTACTCAAAAATCTTTATACTGCCTATGTTACATAAATGTTAAAATTATATCTGTATATCTTATGTTTTATGCCCAATCAAGCACAAAAATGGTACACAACCATCAGATATAAGTCACAAAAAATCCATAACAATTTCTCTCCCATTTCTAAATATCACATTTATTCGAGGTATGTCTACCTATCAGTGTCTTTAAATTTCATCATTTTGTCGGCCTATTTGTTTCACCTCCATTGTTCTTTTCACCCATAAAGGTTAAGCTGAACATTAACACAAGTTTGATAGAACAGGTTTAATACTGTTTAATACCGTAGTGTAATAATTATTACCTATAACCCAATTTTTGTCATACGAGGAAAGATTAAAATATCAGGCTGCCTTCGCTGAAATACAGAAGATAGAGGGGAGACCTTATTCAATTGTATAATATTATTCATGGAATTGACAACATTGACCATAATGTATTCTTTTGATATTCCAATGTAACTTTTACCAGAGGTGACAGATATAATATACATGTTTTGGTTTGTTCAACGTCTTTCATTTTTAAAATTGTACATACTTGGAATAGTTTGACACTTCAGACGAAGTGCTCGAAAAATATAAATTCTTTTAAGAACGCTGTGGATAGGGAGCTCCATGACATTATGTTTACTTATGATATTTGATATTTTTAACTGTTATGTATATTATATTTAATGACTTCACCAGGGCATTTAAAGATTGTTCTGCCTATTTAGTCCTTAACCTGATATTGTATGTCAAAATCTAAATTATTGAAATAAATATAATTTTCTCATATGTCACAATCTTTGATAAAGATCTGGAGGCTGACCTAAGACAGATTGAAAAGATCTGGAAGGAAGCAGAAAAGATTGCAGGGAATCGGACGGACATGCTCACGCAAGAGTGCAAGGCCTAAGTAAGTAGTTGATAAAAGTTTGTGGGGACTTTGTTAAACTCCCAAATATTTAAAATATTTATTTTATTCAACTTCCTTATAATTTATTACTATGTCGTCGAGGTGGCTGTTTTTGTCCAAAAGTCAAAGATGACGTTCTTTGTTGTTTCAACGTTTCTTTTGGAATTGACAGGTTACTATGAGCATTTTTAGTCAGCCGAAATTAAAAAAAATGTTTGTTAGTTTTTATTGATGGGTTTTTTTGTTGGTATTGTTCATTAATATTCAGAAAATGGTCATCATACGTTTCACAAATATTATTATTACATTATAGTAATAATGTCTGCATATTTGAATTATTAAAGTAAATGCCTGGATCAATGTGTCATTACTGGACTTTTATTTAGGGATGCTATCACTTTGGGGTGAAGATGGAAGTTTACAAAACACTAGTGCTTTCCATATTCCTTAACGAAACGAGACATGGACATTAACATGTGAGACAGAGCCTAGAATTCAAGCCTTTAATTCCAATGCCTCAGGAAAATGCTGCGAATCTCTTATACAGATCACAAAACCAATGAGTATGTTATCGATCTAGTGATCTCCATGACAGGCAAATACGAACATCTTCTTGCCATTGTTAAAAAACGAAAACTGAAGTGGTATTGACATATATCCATACTCCAGGGAATAGTAGAGGGAGGTAGAAAGAGAGGACGATCCAGGAATTCATGGTCCGACAACTTAGCAGAATGGTTAGGACGTGACATCCCCACCCTTTTGATGACGAGCCAAGACCGGGAGGTTTGGGGAGAAATATCTGCGTCTGCTTCCATCGTGGCAGCCCTACGACCCCCAGGTCACGGGATGAAGTAAGTGAGCGTGATCATGGTCACTTCTACAATCACCTGTATAATTTGACAAGAGTGACGGTACCAATACTCTGTTCTGGAATGCGCATGTATTAATAGCTGCAAATATTTTTGATTTAAAAATGTTGTCATCATCTTTCAGAATGAGTGTAAGGAAATGATTAACATCCAGCGTATCACATTATTACCTTAGCAATTTTGGATAAAAACATACCTAATACACACTAATAATATGGTATGATGTAATTGATATGATATAGTATGGCATGATGAAATGATTATGAATCTCTTCAGTGCTGATGATAAGATTAATTTATAATCACAACGCTTGACAATACATTGGCAATGTTTAGGGGGTGATGAAAAACTCCTACCGGTAAAGGATCCTTCAGATGACGCATTTTCAATGGGTGCTAGTGAGAGTTGGTTCTGCTCTCGTTCGTTTGATTGGATAGAGTCACCTAAAATGATATATGACAATATTAGGTGTGTACTATGCCTTCATTCTTCCACTTGCTAATGATTATAATATATGCTATAAACTTTCAACAGAAATAGGTGTATAGAACTGATTGATACCTTTTAATTAAAAAATCCATATCTTGAAGTAGAGTAGAAAAAATCTAGTCTTACTAAGTAATCGTATGAATTGACAGGAATTAGGATTAGTCATGAACGAGTCCATGTTCACTTTGCGGCTAAATTTTAGATTACAATTTATGCGTCGTGCCATTTAAATAGTTTGGCACTTAGTTTTATAATGTTCTGCCACATGTGTTTAAATAGTGATTACATATCTATGCTTGGACCGTGACATATGGTGAGCTGTACTTCTTAAGGTTGCGTGTTGAATCTATGTGTGATATTAGGCAGTGCCTGGTTATCATCGAATAGTACGGAGCTGATTGTTTTTTAAAGTCTCGTAGCCACTGATATTAAATCGGGACATATTTACTCTGTACGACAGTTCTCCGAAGGAAGGTAAAACACACTCATACATATCTTTCTGTGACGACAGACAACTTCTGCTAACATCAGGTAGATCTATATAGATCCTATATTGTATCCGTAATAATAACGAGGACGATCTACGTAGTCTATAAAATATTGACCGCCCAGATTCAGGGCATACTGGAGTAAGAATCAAGAAAGCTAACTCTATATGATATACTACCAATAATATTAGATTATATCTAACAAGTCATTATTGATGTATATCTCATATCTACTGATATGGACTTTTTACACCTCTTGTAAGGGACATTTTATATGGAAAAGAAAATACAAGTGTTTAACTGACATCTGCCTCATTTTTTAAGCCTTACATAACCCTCGTCACTTTGTCGTCGTGGTAAAGTTATTTCAATCTACCTCTCGGCTCTACCCTGTGCTACGACCTCCATGACATGAATGATGTAATTAAATTTTAGATTGCTTGGTGATTGTGAATTTCTTTAGCGCTGATGACAAGCTTTTTTTCAATTACAACACTAAATTTATAATGGCAAAGTCTGCGTTGAAATGAAAACTCTTACTGGTGATAGATCCTTCAGATGAAGCATTTTCAATGGGTACTAGTGAGGTTTGCTTCTGCTCTCGTGTGTTTGATTGGATAGAGTCGCCTAAAATGATAGATGAGATGACAACAATATTATGTCTATACTATGTCTTCTTTCCTCCAATAGATACCTAAGTACTATATTATAAACCTTCAACAGAAATGGACACACAGAATTAATTAAACATTTAATGATCGATGTAGTAAAGTAAAGAACGAGTAAATCTAGGCAAAGATATTATCATTATGCATCATATAATTAAACGATAGATTGCTTTGGTCATTACTACAGTCATTAGTTCTGTTAACAAGTTCTTACTGGTGATAGATCCTTCTGATGATGCATTTTCAATGGGTACTAGTGAGGTTTGCTTCTGCTCTCTTGATTGGTTAGAGCCACCTAGAATTATAGATGACAACAATACCATGATTATACTATGTCTTCTTTCCTCCAATGGATACCTGAGTACTATATTATAAACCTCTATCAGAAATGAACACAGAGAACAAATTCAACTTTAAAAACTCGATGTAGTAAAGCAAAGCTAGGCAAAGATTGCTTTGGTCATTACTACCGTCATTAGTGCTGTTGACAATCCTATTTACCAATTACATCACGCGATGATAAATTATTGGTAATGTTTGTGAAGTAATGATAAGTTCTTACTGGTGATAGATCCTTCTGATGATGCATTTTCAATGGGTACTAGTGATGTTTGCTTCTGCTCTCTTGATTGGTTAGAGCCACCTAGGATGATAGATGACAACAATACCATGATTATACTATGTCTTCTTTCCTCCAATGGATACCTAAGTACTATATTATAAACCTTTATCAGAAATGAACACACAGAACAAATTCAACTTTAAAAACTCGATGAAGTAACGCAAAACTAGGCAAAGATTGCTTTGGTCATTATAACTTTCATTAGTGCTGTTGACAAGCTTATTTTCGAATTACATCACGCGATGCTATAATATTGGTAATGTCTGTGAAGTAATGATGAGTTCTTACCGGTGATAGATCCTTCTGATGATGCATTTTCAATTGGTACCCGTGAGGTTTGGCTCTGCTCTCGTTTGTTTAGTTGGTTAGAGTCACCTTGAATGATAGAGGGCAACAATAGTATGCGCTATGTCTTCTTTATTTTACTAACTAAGAAAGATAGGCCATACGCCTTCAACAGATATTAAAATCCCTTTAATTCTCAATTCAAGTAAAGTAAAGTACGGTAAGTTTAGCCAAAAAGGGAACCCACACGTAAATGTGTTTGTTTATGTAAGGATAGGAAGGGGAACACGACACCTAATTATGTCATGATATGACATGGTATTATATCAAATCTGAATCAGGATGCATTCTTCAAATTATTGCCCTGATATCACCAAAGTAGTGGACATGGGTAAAATTCAATACAACATCAAATTAATGTACCGTTTCAACAATAAGGTGACATTTTCTGGAAAAGAACAGATACATAATATTCAGTCTATTTATGTAATATGCGCTGTAGCGAGTGCTAGTCACATATTCATAATGGATTGTTTTTCAATATACTTTTTTCCAGAAAATAGTATAGATCATTCTGCCACCATAGTCGTGGTTGTAAGCCTCTGACTGAAAAGGGTTAATGATATATAACCGTTTCCTTTATTTCTTTTACATTCTGGGCCTTACCATCGCACTCTGTCGGCGTGACAGTACAATTCGATATTAACAGTATGATGGGATTGTATGATTTATATTTCATTGCAAGGACTAGGACTATGAGGATAATGTGATTTTATAATGGTCGTTTTAATATTTACCTTGATCTTGATAACTTGTTTTCGAAGTTAATAAGCCATCAACCTAAGGTGTTGATTTGTGGGGAATGAAAATATACATAAAGGAAGGAATACAATTAAACGCAACGATTTACATTCATAAAGAAAACTTATAACTTATATGTTGTGATTTAGCTTTTTATAACCAATTAAAAATAAGATTAAGCTAAATAGTAATTAAATCAACGAAGCTCTCAATGAGTTCGAAACTTTTAGGTAGAGTTTAACAATGTAATCTATTATCATCTAATAAAAGACTAAAAGACGATGGAAGATGAAAGAAAAAACAATGGTTTCCTTTTATTATGTTAATTATTATATTATTACAAGGTGTTTATTCTTATGGGATTTTTTTTTTATGCTGTTGTTTTTGTTGTAGTTGTTGTTTGGCAAGGGATAAGGGCAGTTCTTTTAGACATTTTATGATTGTATTCTTCTTTTTTTCTTTCAGTATTCTAAGTGGTAATGGGGTTGCTAGTTGTGTTTTGTTTTGATTGTTTTGTTTTATTTCGTATATTCTTATATTAAAACATGACATTGCATTATTAGTGACAAAGCATTTACTTCATGTTGTTCGTTGATCAGGGTTCTATTTTTTGAGGTAATGCGATGCAAAGAGCTCATAGGAGAATCATTTTCGATGTTCACTCGGGCAAGTATCTCTCTTCCACTGTCCGTACTCAACAAAGAACAATCACCTGAAAAAGAACTGTCTAGTTGATATTTTGTTGGTCTATTAAAGATAATAAATAAAGATTATTTTTTAAAAGTATTTTCTATATAAATAATATAATTGTCTTACAATTCGACAGCTAGTCTCTCCGTGTGAAGACAGCAACCTTTGCGTTGCTAGGTCGTGACCATCGTTATAGAATAATTCCGATTTATAGGAAAAGCAGTAACCAAACTACCCATCCCTCATAGAATGCAGTCTTTTACTCACAACAGCTCGTTTTATTTTTGTCCATTCCACTAAGTATCAGAGCCAACTTAAGCCATGACGGGCTAAATATGCGAGTATTATTTTCCAGAAAGCACCTGGTGGATTTTTATTCTATGATCTTGGCTTTAAATCGAGGCGCGACTCCCGAAATGCATTCACTCGCAAGTGCACAATCCTATCGCAATGTGAGGAATTTATAACTTGCTGTTGCTGCCCCTGTTTTTTTTTTGTTTTTGTTTTTTTTGGTGTTATTGATATTATTGTTGATCTTGTTGTTATGGATGTTTGTATCCTTGTACTTTTGTTCCTTTGATGGGATTCAAATGAATGAAAAACAACAACATATTATGGAAAGAGTAACTTAGTGGCAATGGAGAAGTTATTTCATTTCAAATGGAAAGTACATGTTTCGCATCTTACCACATTTATGACGCAACACATCCAGCACTTCCAGACAAATTCGTGTGTAATCTTTTAATGAGGTCAAAATCTCCTTTCTTTGTGCGTCCTTTATACTCGGAGAATGAAGCAGCGAAAGGGCATCATCTAGTATCTGATAAGTTATTGTTCGAAAAGTATTTATTATTTTCATTCGTCATGTCTGATGTTTACTTATACTAGCGAACGTTAAAACCGTACCAAAAGTACTAAAAGCGTTCAATAAGCTGGTGCGTTTTTAAAGTTTGGAAGTATATATTATTATAACAAAATATCGACTATTTATGTAATTATGTGATTATCATCATCATCATCATCATCATCATCATCATCATCATCCTCATCATCACTATTATCATTCTTTATCTTCGTCTTGCTCTGATTGTTATTCGTACCGATGTTTTTAGAAAGATAAATAAGAAGATGTTTTTTTAAGAAAGCTAAAACGCTTTCAAATTGATCCTACCATTCTCTCTCCCTCTCTTTTTAATCGTCTACCATCCAAAATATCATTACTCTTTGTATTATTGGCTGGGAGATGGGTGAGGGACACAAATTAAGCAGACGCATAGCCAGCTTCATCTAAAGGCCTTGAACCTGAAACAAATTTCGACTGGGAAGCAGGTACAACAGGTCGACTTGATAATTGATCTCCCGAGACTGACCATCCAGATTGCCTCGACAAAGTAGCAACATTCTTTCATTTTCTCATTGTTACCACACGAATCAGACGTTTATTCGCTGCCTTCTGCAGTAGAATATTTACTCAATTATATGGATGTACCACTCTATTTATTCAATTATAAATTGATATCAAAATCAAAATATTCTTAGATTTTCACTTAATGCATCTGATATCATCTTTGAACAAGACAATAGAAGGTTTCCAAATATACCTATTCCATTTGGATTTACAGTGTTATTGTTGATAATGATATTATTGTTAGAAACGTGAGACAAGAGGAATTATTAATCGACGTGTATATGTACTTGATTTCATTTGGATTATTTTGTTTACCTTGATAAGGACTATTTCTCACTTGGAGTGTGATTATTGATTTGCATTTACCCGTCATTGTTATCATTGTGCAGAATTATTCTCGCTCCCTCCTCCCTTTCACCCTCTGGAGTATGATGTTTCTTTTGGATTTATTCTGAAATTACTATTATTTTTAGTATCACGACAAAAACCTGGCCTTTATTTATATGAAGCCGGCTCTGTAGATGTACATCAAATTTGAGTCCAATTTTCTTCACTTAATTTGTCTTAATTTCACTTAATATAAAATGGCTTAAGACAGACCTAGACAAAGACAAAGAGATTTTTCAGACAAAGAGATAAATCTGGAAAAAATCATTTTAAGAAACGCAAAATTAACTTATTACAACAACAAACTGAGTGCTTCGAAATCCTCCAAACAATTAATTATTCAATACTCGCAATGAAATTCTTGGAACAAGCAAAGACACAACTGCTTCCTAATGTTTTTGATAAAAATAATATGCCCAATGTCTTTGCTACCTTTTATTTTATTTTATTTTTATATATAGATCTATATTTTTTTAATGATAAAGTCGAAAAACTGCGAAAAAATCTTGATGACCACAGCCACAAATAAAGTACAGTGTACATATTAAGCTTACCTTTGCCAGAAAGAGTAGTATGCAAAATCTTGTTTTGAGTATCATATGTCATGTTATACTTCACAAATTTGTTCTTACACAGCAAATCTGTAAAGAAAGTTCATAAGTAGATGATTGTCAGCCGAATGTGATGCAGTGATATAATATATGGCCTACATCTATAGGCCTAACAATAACATCATCAAGTGTTTAAAATTTGCATTTTTATATGCATGTATTTAAAAATAACATTGCATAATCCAAAACGATGCTTGATATCTAGTAAGAATATTGGTGGATTAACGTATGAATGTAAAAGAAATATTAGTATACAATAAATACATGTACTTGTATCATGGTATCTAGGACTTTGTTGGGAAACTAATGTAGGCCTACATATATACTATTACTAGATGAAGCATCTCACTTCTCAAAGAGAAAGGAGGAGGAGAAATCCTTTCCTCGGGCCATCAAAAATTTATTATAAGTCGAAACCTCTAGATCTAGATTTAGTAATAATAATATAACACTAAACTGAGAACATGAAGTCTACCGTTTTAATCCAAAACGCAGAATATAAATAAGTGAGTACAAATAGACATATTCTGCACTTTGGATTGAAACATTATATACTTTACTAGATCTAGATATTCTAGATCTAGATCTAGCAATTCTTTGTCATATAACACTTACTCAACTTCCAATGAATGCTGTTCTGTGACCTGGCTAGGTTTTAGATCTAGTTGTGAATTGAGATGAATAATCTCTTCTTATAAAGGTTCTAGATTCTATATATATGATGAAGGCAAACCCGCAACTACGTCAAGATCTTTCGGGAACTGTCTTTCGAGGTGTCCCAGGTTTCAAAATAGAATCGGAAAACCTATATTTATAAATAGAGACTTCTTCTTTTTCTTCATCTTCTTCTTCTTCGTCGTCGTCCTTCTTCATCTCCTTCGTCTTCTTCTTCCTTCTTCTTCTTCTTCTTCTTCTTCTTCTTCTTTCTTCTTCTTCTTCTTCTTTTTCTTTTTCTTCTTCTCTTTCTTCTTCTTCTTCTTCTTCTTCTTCTTCTTCTTCTTCTTCTTCTTCTTCTTCTTCTTCTTCT
>JASKDV010178506.1:0-12770 GCA_032466395.1 Aegires albopunctatus
GGGGCGACGACGACGACCCCCTCCCTTGATCTGGCCCTGCGAATAATTGATAATTCTTTACCTTACAATGATACATGTCCCTGCTAAAACTAAAGCGGCATTAATTGAATTTGAATTAACTGCCCTTTTTTAGCTAGACGACTAGTACAACACCCTTACGGTAAGCCTTACTGTTTGGTGGAGCAGGGTCTGCATGAATGGCTTGTTTTATTATTTTATTTTGGGTTGTTGTTTTTTTGTTGTTGTTTTTTTTATTTGTTTATTAATTTCTTATGAATCTCAAACATTTAGTATTTGGACAAAAACGTTCACATATTGATCATACTATACACAAAGAAAAGATGAAAGCATGACATGAGAAAAATGACACACATATGCAAGACAAATGATTGAGGGTAGAGAGATTGGGAAAATGGAGCTAAAGAAGAAAGAGGGGCAATATCATTTGGAGAAAAAGTCACTGATTCTCTTCTGTTTTGTAGCTGTGACAGTTGCTTACTGTTCGAGCTTGTTGACACAATCCAACATTTTCTCTGCGTTTGGTTGGGCCATAACGTATAAGTCTCACTTTTTCCTTCATTTGCCAATATTCTTGCTTAGATGGATTTACCGGCCCGATGTCATGGTCGTTTTCATGGGTATCCATTTCGCCACAGTCATCTGCACCACCTTTAGTCAGTTTTGTTGGGTAACAGTTTATGAAAAAGTTCAGTTTCGTCTGCGTTAAAATGTTTTCAGGAGCATATTGGAGAAGAAGTTGTGGCAGGGATTGACGAGACCACATCTCTGGGGTTACATCCTTCTTTTTCCCGCTAATATACCGGAATGTGATGTTGTGTCGAGTTATATAGCGGTCGATAAAATCATTTGATGCCGTAAAGTCACTGATTACAAGTTCAGAGGCAAAATCAGATGCTTTTACCTGTAGCAAAGATTCCGATATGGCAACGCTGGCAGATCGAATCTGTTTGAACCACTTGAGAAGAGCTTCGTCGAGATCGGCATGATTTGCTGTTTTGAGTCTTTTTGCTGTTTGTGCAAATGAACCTTGACTTGCAATTGATTCAACTTTATCTCGATTTGACCAAATGGTGTTGATCGTGGTCTTTGACAAAGCCATTTCTCTAGCAATATTGGCCTGCTTCCGTTCGCCTTGAATTTGAGAAATTACCGTCATTTTCTCATGAAGAGAAAGAGCTTTTCTTTTTGATGCCATGACGAAGTTAAATAAATTGATGGGAGATCAAACGTATCATGTAAAAATAAGAATTGCTGAGACTACAGTGACCTAAGACAAGTGAAATGAGAATGAAAGCCAATCACAATGTAAGTGTGTAAGTGTAAGTCTCCTCATTCTCAGTCTCAAGCTACACACATCACATAAAAACCTCTATCATCATTATTATTATTATTATTATTATTAAATCTAAGTGGATTTTAATTGGTCGAAGAAATCATACACGTTATGAGGTATTCCAATGATTGGACAGTGGAAACAAGAGGGAGTTAATCAAGCCCCACCCCTTGTCATTGCTCATTGTCTTTCATATTTTTGCTATCTTATTCAATGGGGCAATAGCAGTACGGCAATAGACTTAAGTCTTAGAATCAGACATCGTTGTCCCCTGCAAAATGCCGACATCTTTAGATCTAGAGGTATAAGGGAGAATTGTATCCTGTCATATGATGCAACAATAGTTTCCCCATACGATCATTTCTAGAAAGGATTGGTGTTGCACAGTCAGGTGTGAACATCTGGTTTCTAGCTTCCTCAAGACCACAGTGAACCCTTACAACCTTCTTACCGCTAGCCATGATAATAATATTATGTCATAGAAGGGGTACAGTAAAACATGTTCTATTTGCGGTAAAATTTAGTGATGAGATTATTGAGTCTTGATACCAGGGGGAAAAGTACTTTGTAAAAATGGTTTTTAATGAAATAATTTCCCAAAACCAGTCTGTTGCATCAAAAAGTACATTTTAGCCGAGGACGTTTTAGATGAGGTGATTTATGAAGAAAAACAACTTTGGGACTCGGGACTTTGCTGCCGAGCGTACGTTATAGACCAGGTGCGTTAAAACAAGGTTTTACTGTACTTTTTTCTTCTTCATCTTCTTCTAGTAGTCCCCGGTGGTGGAGGATCACTCTACATTTGACATATGATATGACTTAGTCACAGCACTTCTCATAAAATGTTAGGAGTAATAACAGCAACAGTGGAAAATGTTCATTCGGTATCGTGAGTTCAGAGAACCAATCATTGATAAACTTCTCAGCTAACTTTTTAAAAGTTTTTGGACATTCAGTTTCAACAGCTGCATTAGATAGGTGGTTCCAAATGTGAACCACTGAGGTATACTAAGCCTTAGTTTATAAAGGGTGATAAATAGTGAAAAGAATGTATAGAGTGCCACTTTATATAAATGAACTACAGCTCTACGCTTATAGATAAAATTGTTAGTGATATTCCACTGAGCTAATTAAGACAACGGTTTCACATTAGTTTTAGTTTTCTTCGTCTTCTTCAAATAAACTGACAAAACTAAACTCAACTCAACTGGGTTGAGTATTACTGTCAATAGGCCAAAAAATAAATTAATCGGGTATTCATTTTGAATGATGCAGAATGAAGAAATTTGTATAAAGAGGCTTGCTGACAGGATCAATAGAAACAGTAACAAATTCGTTGTTAGTAATATTAATCACCTTTATGTTAGTCTTTTATTTGGTGCTGGTCATCGTTCCCTATATTAAATATCACAGATCCATTATGGAGGTAAAAGTTCTTCCTCCTTATCAATCTTTTTATTGGATGAAAGCTCTGTGTTATATAGGAAAATTCTCTTTTTTAAATCAGGTTGTATGATCGGAGAACCAAAAAATTAATTCTTGGCATAAATAACAAGCTGAACAAAGATTATTGTGATTTTTAGAGTAGAGAATCCTAAAACTATTCATTTTCTCTCTTCATCAGGTGGAGATTGTCATTTCTCTGGTCCCTCATCTTTGGTGTTCCATCAATGATTGTCATGATGTATTTTATGTTTGGGGTCAAGGCACCACATTCATCTCACTCCAATTCCACCACCAAGCCCCACAGTGACCATGGCCACTACCAGATTATGATCATTCCTGGCCTGGACGTGTTGAATTTTATCATGTTTATTTTAGCCACCCCTGTACAGGTTAAAGAAAATTGTTTTGTCGTTTGTCATTTTAAAAAAAATTGTATAGAAGAATCTCATGTTCAAATTCAAGAACCTGCGCTTATTCAGTCTTGTAATTGTTTAAAATTAATAATCTATATAATAAGCAAAGTAAACTATTCAAGACCAGTAGGGTCATATTCTGTACAGTGAGTTTGTCCTTTTACAGTAAATTATGAATCTTGCTGTAAGCAGAAATTTATAAATTAATTTATAAAACTGATTAAATTGCTTTCTTTTTAGATTGATAAATTAAAATCCAGTATAAAATTGGAATTCTTATATTGCGATAGCTGTGAGAAATAAATCCCTGTTATTGCTGTTTAAAATTAACAATTTGTTGTTTTTACCTCAATAGAAGGACATTTTAAATTTCTCTCTTAGTTCTTTGGTGGGAAATACTTCTACATTCAAGCCTACAAAGCTTTGAAACACAAAACCACGAACATGGACGTGCTGGTTGTCATGTCCACAACTATATCCTATACCTACTCCACGTTGGTTGTCATTCTGGCCATGATAGAAGAAGAAGAAAGTAGTCCTGTCACTTTCTTTGAAACGACTCCCATGCTTATTGTCTTCATATCCTTGGGCAGATGGCTGGAACATGTTGCAAAGGTCGGAAATTAAATGAAACCTGAATTTTCTTTTTATTGTCTTCTGGGAAGTATTTTTTCATTAAAGATTTCAATGAAAATTTGTTCATACCTCTGTTTTTGCGTGAATCAGTTTTATGTTAATTTGAAATGATAATAAAAACATTCATTCTTAAAAGAGAAAGTTCAAGCTAAAATCCCATATATCCCTTAATGCGGATGCTGATGGCTTTCAGCAGTTAACATTGACTCAAATTATGCATTGATCAAGGACGAGAAATCTTTATGTTGGTTCTACTACATTTCCTCTCTTACACAGGACCAGAGCCTGCTGTTATGCATTGTTGACATTTTACATTTCCAAATATGACCTTGCTGATGTATTTAGCTTACTTCTCTTTCATCTGTTTTGTTAAGCTATCACAATTTCTTTTATATCCTGTAAATTCATGATGTTAAAAGTTTTTTGGGGGGGACTTTTTAAATTTATTTTTTATTTGGGTTCATTTTTTTCAGACACCTGCCTTTGTTATATTGGAAATTTAAAATGTCCTCATTTTGCAACTTATTCTATAATACAAAATCATTCATTTTTTTTATTTTTTCAGAGCAAAACCAGTGAGGCTTTGGCTAAATTAATATCATTACAACCACTAGATGCAACTTTAATAAAGCTAGATAAAAACAATCAAATTACTGATGAAAAAACTATCAACGTGGACATGGTGCAGAGAGGAGACATTCTCAAAGTGGTTCCAGGTGAAAAGATTCCTGTGGATGGCAAGGTCATTGAGGGACAATCATCATGCGATGAATCTCTTATCACTGGGGAAAGTATGCCTGTGGCAAAGAAAGTTGGTAAGATACTATGATAAGGGTTAAAAAAATAAATAAATTAGCTTTAGAGCTAATAATAGATACCTGGTTCCTTTGACACAAAGTGGAATGTGTGATATCCAATGATATCCTTGACAGGACCCTAGTTTATCATAGATTTTGCACCCTGTCCAGCTGGTACTTCTCTACACCTGGGTCAAGTGAGAAAAAATTGTTTGATTGCTTTTTTACCCAATGACTCAACTCTAAAAGGGTTCCAGCTTCTTCTTCTTTGTCAGCTGATCCCTTGGTAAAATGTTGCTTCTTGAACTTTTCTGCAGAAAAGAAATCGATCCCCTGTTTGTATATGTTTTTGTGGAAAGGAGAATAGAAAGTGAATTAATCTTTTTAAAATTTTACCACTACCATCCTCATCATCACCATAATCATCACCCTTTTTGATATTAGATAACAATTATTATGTAGGTCATTTATTTGCAATGTATATTGTTGTCTTTTTGTTTTGCTATTGGATAATTAAGTTTATCTTATCATTTCTTAACTTCATTGTATTCTCTGTTCCTGGGATCATCTTCCACATCTCTCATTATTCCTTCTGTGTAAAGACTGAAGAGGTGACTGCTGATAATCTTCCTCGGAATTCTGCTTTTTTCGTATTTCTGTGAAATTTCAAACCGCTGATGTCTGTGTGCTCAGCGCATAACTGATTAATGTATGGACACATTTCTGAGTACCGGAAATTGAAAAGTCTGTACAGCAAAATGTACCGGTATCGATTCTCGGGCTAAATTCACCCTTTGTTAACTTTGCGCTTATTTATATTGTATTCAATACCCTATACTTGGTAGGCCTAAAATTCCTATTTCAATTTTAAAACTGAAAACTGTTATGCTTATCAAGTTGTGCCATTAGGCTACAACAAAGCTGTTAGTTTTCGCTATTCGCTCATGAGTAGATCAAGACGTATTCTTCTTGAACGTTTTTGATTCCATTCCCGAACTAGATCTAGATTTATCTAGATTTTTAGTTCTAGA
The DNA here is from genome assembly GCA_032466395.1 of Aegires albopunctatus. Lineage (NCBI taxonomy): Eukaryota > Metazoa > Mollusca > Gastropoda > Nudibranchia > Aegiretidae > Aegires > Aegires albopunctatus. Next base: position 5,678 of record JASKDV010178506.1, read on the forward strand.
TCTAATCTAGATTCTTGCTCAGCCTAACGTGTTTTGTTTGTGACAGCTCTCTCGATATCTTTTTATAATGAAGGAGCTTATCTAAATCTAAGGCCGATGTCCTTAGAATCAAGGAAGTGGGCAAAAAAGTCAAAAACAAATTCAGAATTTCATGGTTGGACGATGAAGTGACTCTTAAAACTAAAACTAAAAACGGTGTTAATGTGACTGTTTCTATTGGAGATTTGATTGTAAAAGGGGATGTTCCAGGCAAGGTAAACTGTAAATTTTGCAATCACCATATTAACTATGGCATTAGGGGAAGAGTTGCTTTCACAGATCACCTGAAGTCAGCCAAACATTTTGCAGAATTATAGCACAGAAAATCGAATTACACACTTGGTGCAGAATTTAGGCCTGCCCAGAAAAAAGCACCTTCAATTTTTCTCCTTTCCTGTTAAATCTGTATGTTAAAATCTCAGGGTTGGGATGCGCTCAGAAAATTTTCCTCTTTGTTGACTTTTTCTCATTATCAGCATCGAGGTGAGGTGGCAATATGCATCTTTATCTCACTCCTTTTAGAACCCCAAATCAATCTGTTGTTCCACATTCTAGTTGATAAGGCCGATAAGTTTTGATGGAATTTGCCACATTTTATTTTGGTTTATGCAGTCAAGAGCCTTTGAGTAGTCTATGAAACATGTATGAAGGCTGGCATTTATTTCTCTATATTTCTGAATTATCATACGAAGGTTGAAAATGTTGTCTCTGGTTCCTTGGTTCTTTCTGAAACCTGCCTGAGTATTGCTCACTTCTTTTTCCAACTTGTTTTCAACTCTTTTCATAATGACTTTGAGCAGGATTTTGCTTGCATGAATAATCTGTGATATTGTTCTTTAGTTGGAGCATAGCTATAGATCTCCTTTCTTTGGCAATGGTATGAAAGTTGCTCTTTTCCAAACTGTCTGTGTTCCCCTATCTTAGTGCACTACTTATGATAAACATCTATCTCCCTCATCGCCACATCAAAATCATTTTGGGATTCCACCTACTTTTTTGAGATTTGAATCATTATTATTTCCCTATTTTGTCACTGATATAGACAAAAATGGGTGTGTAAGATGTGTTATCCAAAATCTATTAGAGCTATCACCGCCAATCTTTTATTTTTCAAAATGACCATCTTTGGGTGAAATTAACACCGTATTCTTATATGTGATGACTCACATAAAAACAATAAATCATGCATTCAGACTGGCTTGTGAAAAGCGACCAACAGGTAATTGACTGTGGTTTGAACCCCGATGATAACAGTAATGCGAGGAAAAACTAAAATGCATAGGCAAAACACTCCATGTGATACTATGTATCTTTGATGTTGCACACTTAGACAAAAACTAATAGTATATTCTTTCATTGAAAGGTTCTTCTGTCATTGGTGGCACCATCAATCAACATGGTCTTCTTCTAGTGGAAGCCACATATGTTGGGAATGATACAACCCTCAGCCAGATTGTCAAGCTCGTAGAAGAAGCACAAACATCAAAGGTGAATTTCAACATTTGCCGTCATTTCTTGACCACTTACTTAGGACTAGTTAAAAAAGAAAACATTTGAAGGGCTTGTTTGATTGCTCATATTATAGGATGATTGAACATTTTTATTGAGGTTTTGAGGGTTTTGTATGGCTTTTTTTTCCTTCTCATTTTCATTGGGGGGGGGGGGGGGGGGGGATATAATTTTTTTGTTTTTAAATGTATTTTTTCTTATCATCTGTGGCATGGGTGCTATATTGCTGGGATCTTCTTCTTCTTCTTCAAATAAACTGACAAAACTCAACTGGGTTGAGTATTACTGTCAATACGCCCCTAAAAATGAAAAATAATGTTTGAAGTATTATGTAATACTGTATTATGTTAGCAAACCAATTATATGTAGATCTAAGTATTTCATATTGTAGCCTACGTTGTTTAAGATTAATAGCACTTACGCTACTTCTAATATTTAGACTCAATTTATTCCTCAATCTAGCAGTGCTAGTAAACTGGTACTGGTGCAAACTTTATTGTGAAATATTATTGTTTGAATTTTTTTTTGTCTTTTAATTTTAGGCTCCAATACAAAATTTGGCTGACAAAATTGCAGGGATTTTTGTGCCTCTTGTCATTATTTTGTCAACTACAACTTTGATCATCTGGGTGTCCATCGGCTACCATGATGTTAGTCTTGTGGACAAGGATTTTGATGTGAGTGTTAGGAGATATATATTTTTTTAATGCAATTGCATTTCTAAGGGACTTTGTTTATGTTTTCTGCAAATGATGTCAAGAATTATCAACTGTTCCCTTTGGTATCTTTAAGTGTGAACCAATTTGAAAGAGATGGCAGCATGATCTAGAGATAGACATTTGGACTGGAGATTGAACGGCTGCCAATTCATTTCCAAGAATAGTGCAATATTTAGTCGTTTGGAAAGGCTCCTGGCACACAATTTTCTCACTTTTGTTTAATGAGTTCTTGGCTATAAGTAGAGTCATTTATCTTCTTGTCATTATGCCAGAGGGTGGTGCCTTTTATTAGCTCACACCTCTTTATATTGCAACAGGAGCTGAAAAGGATTTTGAAAGGAGAAGCCACCCAAAGAAAATATGTAAAGCACAAAGATTAGGTGGCTATGATATAAGTGCTGTTACTCTCATTTAACTTCAATTTTCAAGATCAAGTATTGTTTAAAGCGTTTCACTCCCAAGCAGTTGAAATAATATCTTCTTCCAAGCTATGTTTAACTAATAATAACTATTTATTTTATTTGAATTAAGGATTTTTTAGAATGTAAATGTGTTTGTATGTCCTATTTTCATTTACTACAGTAACAATATGTATTTTATGTTATGGCAAATAATAGAATCCTTATCTTATTTTTTGTTTCTTTTTCTTTTATTTCATCTGTTCTCAATTATATTCAGCATTATTTGACCTTTCACATTGAGTAGGATCATACTGTTCATTGTTCTCTATAACATCCATTCATCACAGAGTAATGGTACTATATCTAAATCAGAAGTCATCTTTGAAAAAGCTTTCCAGTATGCCATTACAGTATTGAGTATCGCCTGTCCTTGTGCTTTAGGATTAGCAACACCGACAGCTGTAATGGTTGGCACCGGTGTTGGAGCTATCAATGGTATTCTTATCAAAGGAGGGGAACCACTGGAGCTCACCCACAAAGTAACCTTTTTCAAATATTTTTGGCCTACTAATTTTATTTTAATATTGAAATGCATTTTTATTGCTCTATTTCTTTCTTTAAATACATTTGAGATTTTTAAAAAAATATAAAAAATATTCTATTGTATTGTGTCTATATAATAAATGGAAATTTCTTCAATGGCATAATGTTATTTATAGTGCTCAAGCTTATCCTGGTTTCTTTTGATATGAATGATTAATCACATGCTGGATAAGTTCATGGTTATGGTGGGAATTACCTTTTTTGTTTCAATTGTTTTCTTTTATCGTTTTAAAAAAAAAATGTATTAAATTACTTAAGTCATGAATTAATTTTAATGAATTGATGATAAGGAAATGGAAAAAATTATTCATAGTTACTGTCTTACAAGAGAGTTTTTTGTTTAAATGTTCATAGAATGTTGCTTCCCGAGACAAGGGTTAGTAAAAGTTCAGGCATAAGCATTGCTGGAAAATTAGTATTCAAGATTAATTTTCCAATTTTAGCAACTAAAAGTGGAATTAGTTGAGGAAAAATTTGGGGACCAGACATAATAGTTTTTCCTTAGTACACTTTGATCTTTTTATGCAAAGGGTAACATGATGGATCATAGAACATACACCAGCATATATTTGCACCCTCAATTCTGCTTAAGAATACAATAAGCGGAGGTATACTTTGCACTTTACACCAGACAGTGTTAGTTTTCAGGCCCAAAACAAGTACACAGGAATGATAGTCTTTGAATTGTTTTATTATGATTCGAAATAGTTCTCTATTTTTACTGAGTATTTGTATATAGATATATGATTCTCCTGTTTGTATTTTTGTTAAGTGCATGCTTTTTCTTCTAGAATCTTTTGATTTAAAAATAAAAAAATAGCAGTTAAGAAATTTGTGTAAAATATTCCCTCAGGTAAAGTGTATCGTATTTGACAAGACAGGAACGATTACCCATGGTGTTCCAAAAGTTACACGTGTGACTATGTTTGTGAAGGAGAGCATCTGTTCTTTCACTAAACTTCTAGCCTTAGCAGGGACTGCTGAGAACAGCAGTGAACATCCAATTGCTTCAGCCATTATAAAATATACGAAAGCAGTAAGTCATACCTCTTTTCTTGGTTTCACAAATTTGTCAAGCATAATAATGTCATTTAATCTTTTTGTTTTTTTCCACATCCTTGTATAGTGATACTCAGTGATACTTTTGGTGGACAGTAAAAGTAAAAATATAAAAGTAAAGAGCACTAAATGCACTCAATACGCTTACAGAGTTTCCCTGGCAAGCCATTGCATTCCAAAATCATTGTCACCCCCCAGGGGAGCATATAGAGGTGCAGCCTGATGAAAGGTACTTCTCACTAGCATACTGACAAGATAATGACTCTATTTAATATCCGGGTACCCATTTTATACCTTGGTACAGTTAGGAAATGCATGTAAAGAGTCTTTCCCAAGAACTCAGAACTCAACATCGCTTCCTACTGGGATCGGAACCTGGGACCTTTTGATGACCAGCCCAAATGCCCTACTAGTGTACACAATACTACACATAAAAGAACGCTCAAGGGTTCCTGTATTTCCTTTTCACACTCATTTATTGTACAATGAAAGTTGTTTTGTACTTATATTTCATCTCAATGGATAAGAGGCGGAGTTCAATGACTAGTTTCGAATCATACTGATACTCTCTTGTTGATTATAAATGAAAATATGAAATCTCATTTTTATACCCTTTCTTTCCTCATCTAAAACCTTTTTGATTGCTACTATTCTTAGATATCGTTTTATTATATAGCCTTGATAATTTGTTTTCTTTTTTCTAGACATTGAACACTGAGAGCCTGGGTAAGATCTCTGATTTTCAAGCTGTCTCTGGGTGCGGCCTGAAATGTAATGTTTCTCATATTGAAAACATGCTTTCATTGATTGATGAAGCGGACGTAATGAGTAGAAGAAACAGGTCTGGCAGCCAAGTTATCAAAGTTGATACAACTATTTTGGAGGAAAGCTCTGAATCTGATTTAAATAGTAAGTATATCGCTTATAGTTAATTACTTTTATTGTAAAATGATAAATTATTTATAAGATATAAATGCATTGTACTCTTTTATATTACCTTTCGAATTTGTAAGTATCTGAGCTAAGGACATGAAATTAATTTTATTCATCCACCAATTTAATTTCATTTTCAATTATTACAACGTTTAATGTTAAGAGCAAAACAATTAGACTTATTGAGATGGGGTAGTTTTATTAGTTATTGTAAAGTTAAAAATTGGGCAAAAAATATCCAAATGTAAAACTGGGTATAATTATTCAATTTAGGGTTTGATTCTTCTGAGTTAAGTCTTTACACCAGTAGTTCCAAAACACCATGCCGTGCCATGAGATCTCTTCTACCGTGCAGCTAAGCGATAAGCCTAGACAATTTTAAGACAGTTTTCTTCATCATATTTAAATACTTATTACACCGTACATAATAAGATATTTAAAAAATTAAAAAATTATTACCTTTTTAAATATTCTTGAATAGGAATTGCTCACTCATTCAAAGTATTAAAAGATTCTTGTGGTAAACCAATTTTTTACTTGAAATAAAATTATTAACCCAAGAAAAGCTCGCATTGTAATGGAAGTAGCATTGCCTTGGCCTAAGTGTGGCTCAATTTGAAAATAAAAAAATCTAGGTCATGAAGTTTGTTGGACTTAAAACTCAGTGAATAGAATCACTTTGAATAACAAACCTAAGGGGAAAGCTCCGAGGTAAATGAAAGCTGCAATCTCATAGGCTGGAATCATATAAGTGCTGCCCAATGAAAGCTACTTCCTTTAACTTAGGAAGATAAATGGAAATTTTCATTTAAGAAGCCAAAGTCTCTTTCTCAAAACGATGTCTTGCCATGCACCTGTCTTCCTCCATTGCTAGCACATGGTCAGATTGTATCGGAAATGCCTTTTTTAAAAAGGCCTGAGCTTCTCTTGGGTTAACAATTCTATATGTACCTCTATTACTTATTTCTGTTCATGTTTTTTCTGCCATTTTTGGCTGCATTAGAAGCAATTTCTTTTACAGTTTGAGAAGTGTCAGCAGATATTACAAAATTTATTAAATTTTCTTTCGTTGTTTCTTCATTTTCATAATACTGCCCTCCTACACTCACTTTTTTCTTCATAATAATACATTTTTATAATCTAGAACTATAATCTTCTGCATGTATTTTATAAGATTAATATATTTCTTCTCTATCTGTAATTTCCAGCAATTATTTTAAGATTCCCATTTGGAACTACTCCATAAACTTTAGATGATTTATTACAATTAACAAATTTCATAGGAGGATTATTATTTCTTTTATAAGATTCAGTAATAATAAGTATTGAACGTTAATCTTTCTGTATCATAACATCATTATTGTCTTTAATTAGAGAATGATTTTCTGTTACATCGACAAAACCTTTGATAGTAGTTACTCTAAAGATTTCTTTTTATGTTTCATTCATAGATAAAAATCTTATTGGCCTTGGGGCTGTTGCATCTCAAACCTACAAAATCCTTATTGGTAATCGTGAATGGATGAAAAGAAATGGCCTGGAGGTCACTAATGATATGAACGACGTCATGACAGAACATGAGGTCCAAGGCCATACTGCAGTTTTGTGTGCCATCAATGGTAACTAATTTTCTAACTAATCTTAAATTCAATCAAGGGGATTGACAGGCTATATTTCTTTTCCAACACAAATGAAGCCAATGCAATGAATTGTCTCAAAAAACATTCTTGCTTTGTTGATCTCTGTCAATATTTTAACTCTTTGACCCCGGAATTAATTTTCGCGTTTGGACGGAATTGTTTCTGCATCTTAAAAAATACCCGTATTTAG
>JASKDV010178517.1:0-22135 GCA_032466395.1 Aegires albopunctatus
GAATGTTCAGACAATATCTATCGAGGAATGTTCAGACAATATCTATCGAGGAATGTTCAGACAATATCTATCGAGGAGTGTTCAGACATTATCTATCGAGGAATGTTCAGACATTATCTATCTAAAAGTATTCTGACATTATCTATCTAAAAGTATTCTGACATTATCTATCGAGTAATGTTCAGACAATATCTATCGAGGAGTATTCAGACAATATCTATCGAGGAGTGTTCAGACATTATCTATCGAGGAGTGTTCAGACAATATCTATCGAGGAGTGTTCAGACATTATCTATCTAAAAGTATTCTGACATTATCTATCGAGTAATGTTCAGACAATATCTATCGAGGAATGTTCAGACATTATCTATCGAGGAGTGTTCAGACATTCCAGGTTCAAATAATAGCTTTTTTTGGCTTACTTTTCTTCATAAATATCATTTTTTTCAACGCGGTAAACTGACCAGACTTAATGCTGGTAAAGCATTTTCTTGTTGTTGTTGTTTTTTTGTTTTTTTAAAATACCCTTCCATACTCCCTGTTTCACGCGGTTGTGGACAGTGTTGTACTATAGAGTCTGCCCACTCACCCCGGGTGTTGCCGAACTCTCCTGTTTGCATTCAGAGATAAGGAAGAGACCACAGGCACAAATGTGATGAACAACTTTCAGTGCTCACTAAAAACCTCTCAAACACGTCAGTTGTCTCTTAAAAACGCCAATTGTCTCCTAAACACGCCACTTGTCTCTTAAACACGCCATTTGTCTCTTAAACACCGTATTTGTCTCTAAAACACGCCATTTGTCTCTATAACATGACATTTGTCTCTAAAACACGCCATTTGTCTCTTAAACACGCCACTTGTCTCTTAAACACACCATTTGTCTCTTAAACACGCTATTTGTCTATTAAACACGCCGGTTGTCTCTTAAACAACACGCCATTTGTCTCTTAAACACGCCTCTTGTCTCTTAAACACGCCAGTTGTCTCTATAATACGCCATTTGTCTCTTAAACACGCTGGTTATCTCTTAAACACGTCAAAATTCTCTTAAACACGCCATTTGTCTCTTAAGCACGCAAGTTGTCTCTTAAACACGCCATTTGTCTCATAAACACGCATTTCTCTCTTAAACACGCCAGTTTTCTCTTAAACACGCCGGTTGTCTCTATAACCCGCCGGTTGTCTCTATAACAAGCCACTTGTCTCTTAAACAAGACAGTTGTCTCTATAACACGCCAGTTGTCTCTTAAACACGCCATTTGTCTTTTAAATAGGACAGTTGTCTCTTAAACATACCAGTTGTCTCTTAAACACGCCACTTATCTCTTAAACACGCCAGTTGTCAATTAAACAAGCCAGTTGTCTCTATAACACGCCAGTTGTCTCTTAAACACGCCATTTGTCTTTTAAACACGCCAGTTCTCTCTTAAACATACCAGTTGTCCCTTAAACACGCCACTTATCTCTTAAACACGCCAGTTGCCTCTTAAACACGCCAGTTGTCTCTTAAACAACACGCCAATTGTCTCTTAAACACGTCACTTGTCTCTATAACCCGACGGTTGTCTCTATAACACGCCGCTTGTCTCTTAAACAAGCCAGTTGTCTTTATAACACTACAGTTGTCTCTTAAACACGCCAGTTATCTCTTAAACACGCCACTTATCTCTTAAACACGACAGATTTCTCTGAAACACGCCGGTTGTCCCTTAAACAACACGCCAGTTGTCTCTTAAACACGTCAGCTGTCTCTTAAACAACACGCCAGTTGTCTCGCAAACACGTCAGTTGTCTCTTAAACACGTCAGTTGTCTCTTAAACACGCCAGTTTTCTCTTAAACACGCCTGCTGTCTCTTAAACAACACGCCAGTTGTCTATTAAACACGTCAGTTGTCTCTTAAACAACACGCCAGTGTCCCTTAAACACACCAGTTGTCTCATAGGCAACACGCCAGTTAATTCTTAAACACGACAGTTATCTCTTAAATACACCAGTTGCATCTTAAACACACCAGTTGTCTCTCAAACACGCCGTTCATCTCTTAAATGCGCCAGTTTTCTCTAAAATACGCCACTTGTCTCTTAAACACGCCATTTGTCTCTTAAACACGCCATTCTTCTCTATAACACGCCGTTTGTCTCTTAAACACGCCATTTGTCTCTTAAACACGCCACTTGTCTCTTAAACACGCCATTTGTCTCTTAAACACGCCACTTGTCTCTTAAACACGCCACTTGTCTCTTAAACACGCCATTTGTCTTTTAAACACGCCAGATGTCTCTTAAACACGCCATTTGTCTCTTAAAAACGCCACTTCTCTCTTAAACAAATCGCCAGTTGTCTCTGAAACACGACGGTTGTTTCTTAAACAACACGCCAGTTATCTCTTAAACACGTCAGTTGTCTCTTAAACAACACGCCAGTTGTCTCTTAAACACGCCAGTTGTCTCTTAAACACGCCAGTTGTGTATTAAAGAAATCGCCAGTTGTCTCTGAAACACGCCGGTTGTCTCTTAAACAACACGCCAGTTGTCTCTTAAACAACACGCCAGTTGTCTCTTAAACATGTCAGTTGTCTCTTAAACAACACGCCAGTTGTCTCTTAAACACTCCAGTTGTCTCTTAAACACGTCAGTTGTCTCTTAAACAACACGCCAGGTGTCTCTTAAACACGTCAGTTGTCTCTTAAACAACACGCCAGTTGTCTCTTAAACACGTCAGTTGTCTCTTAAACAACACGTCAGTTGTCTCTTAAACACTCCACTGTCTCTTAAAAACGCCTCTTGTCTCTTAAACACGCCAGTTGTCTTCATAATACGCCATTTGTCTCTTAAACACGCTGGTTATCTCTTAAACACGTAACTATTCTCTTAAACACGCCATTTGTCTCTTAAGCACGCAAGTTGTCTCTTAAACACGCCATTTGTCTCTTAAACACGCCATTTGTCTCTAAAACACGCATTTCTCTCTTAAAGACGCCGGTTGTCTCTATAACCCGCCGGTTGTCTCTATAACAATCCACTTGTCTCTTAAACAAGACAGTTGTCTCTATAACACGCCAGTTGTCTCTTAAACACGTCAGTTGTCTCTTAGACAACACGTCAGTTGTCTCTTAAAGACGCCAGTTGTCTTTTAAACACGTCAGTTGTCTCTTAAAGACGTCAGTTGTCTCTTAGACACGTCAGTTGTCTCTTAAAGACGTCAGTTGTCTCTTAAAGACGCCAGTTGTCTCTTAAACACGCCACTGTCTCTTAAACAACACGCCATAATCTCTTAGACACGCCAGTTGTCTCTATAACACGCCACTTGTCTCTTAAACACGCCATTTGTCTTTTAAATACGCCAGTTGTCTCTTAAATATACCAGTTGTCTCTTAAACACGCCACTTATCTCTTAAACCCGCCAGTTGTCAATTAAACAAGCCAGTTGTCTCTATAACACGCCAGTTGTCTCTTAAACACGCCATTTTTCTTTTAAACACGCTAGTTGTCTCTTAAACATACCAGTTGTCCCTTAAACACGCCACTTATCTCTTAAACACGCCAGTTGTCTCTTAAACAACACGCCAATTGTCTCTTAAACACGTCACTTGTCTCTATAACCCGACGGTTGTCTCTATAACACGCCGCTTGTCTCTTAAACAAGCCAGTTGTCTTTATAACACTACAGTTGTCTCTTAAACACGCCAGTTATCTCTTAAACACGCCACTTATCTCTTAAACACGACAGATTTCTCTGAAACACGCCGGTTGTCCCTTAAACAACACGCCAGTTGTCTCTTAAACACGTCAGCTGTCTCTTAAACAACACGCCAGTTGTCTCGCAAACACGTCAGTTGTCTCTTAAACACGTCAGTTGTCTCTTAAACACGCCAGTTTTCTCTTAAACACGCCTGCTGTCTCTTAAACAACACGCCAGTTGTCTATTAAACACGTCAGTTGTCTCTTAAACAACACGCCAGTGTCCCTTAAACACACCAGTTGTCTCATAGGCAACACGCCAGTTAATTCTTAAACACGACAGTTATCTCTTAAATACACCAGTTGCATCTTAAACACACCAGTTGTCTCTCAAACACGCCGTTCATCTCTTAAATGCGCCAGTTTTCTCTAAAATACGCCACTTGTCTCTTAAACACGCCATTTGTCTCTTAAACACGCCATTCTTCTCTATAACACGCCGTTTGTCTCTTAAACACGCCATTTGTCTCTTAAACACGCCACTTGTCTCTTAAACACGCCATTTGTCTCTTAAACACGCCACTTGTCTCTTAAACACGCCACTTGTCTCTTAAACACGCCATTTGTCTTTTAAACACGCCAGATGTCTCTTAAACACGCCATTTGTCTCTTAAAAACGCCACTTCTCTCTTAAACAAATCGCCAGTTGTCTCTGAAACACGACGGTTGTTTCTTAAACAACACGCCAGTTATCTCTTAAACACGTCAGTTGTCTCTTAAACAACACGCCAGTTGTCTCTTAAACACGCCAGTTGTCTCTTAAACACGCCAGTTGTGTATTAAAGAAATCGCCAGTTGTCTCTGAAACACGCCGGTTGTCTCTTAAACAACACGCCAGTTGTCTCTTAAACAACACGCCAGTTGTCTCTTAAACATGTCAGTTGTCTCTTAAACAACACGCCAGTTGTCTCTTAAACACTCCAGTTGTCTCTTAAACACGTCAATTGTCTCTTAAACAACACGCCAGGTGTCTCTTAAACACGCCAGTTGTCTCTTAAACACGTCAGTTGTCTCTTAAACAACACGTCAGTTGTCTCTTAAACACGCCACTGACTCTTACAACACGCAAGTTGCATCTTGAACACACCAGTTGTCTCTCAAACATGTCAGTTATCTATTAAAAACGCTGGTTATCTCTTAAACACGTCACTAGTCTCTTAAACACGCCATTTGTCTCTTAAGCACGTAAGTTGTGTCTCAAACACGCCAGTTGTCTCTTAAACACGCCAGTTGACTCTTAAACAAATCGCCAGTTTTCTCTGAAACACGCCGGTTGTCTCTATAAATCGCCGATTGTCTCTACAACACGCCACTTCTCTTAAACAAGCCAGTTGTCTCTATAACACGACAGTTGTCTCTTAAACACGCCACTTATCTCTTAAACACGCAAGTTGTCTCTTAAACACGCCAGTTGTCTCTTAAACAAATCGCCAGTTGTCTCTTAAACACGTCAGTGGTCTCTTAAACACGTCAGTTGTCTCTTAAACAACACGCCACTTGTCTCTTAAACACTCCAGTTGTCTCATAGGCAACACCCCAGTCGTCTCTTAAACACGTCAGTGGTCTCTTAAACACGTCAGTTGTCTCTTAAACAACACGCCAGTTGTCTATTAAACACGTCAGTTGTCTCTTAAACAACACGACAGTTGTCTCTTAAACACACCAGTTGTCTCATAGGCAACACGCCAGTTATCTCTCAAACACGTCAGTTATCTCTTAAATACGCCAGTTTTCTCCTAAACACGCCACTTGTCTCCTAAACACGGCATTTGTCTCTTAAACACCCAATTTGTCTTTAAAAAACGCCATTTGTCTCTATAATACGCTCTTTTTAACCACGCCATTTGTCTCTTAAGCACGCAAGTTGTCTTTTAAACACGCCATTTGTCTCTTAAACACGCCATTTGTCTCTTAAACACGCCACTTCTCATAAACACGCCAGTTGTCTCTTAAACAAATCGCCAGTTGTTTCTGAAACACGCCGGTTGTCTCTATAACCCGCCGGTTGTCTCTATAACACGCCAGTTGTCTCTTAAACACGCAATTTGTCTTCTAAACACGGCAGTTTTCTCTTAAACATGCCACCTATCTCTTAAACACGTCATTTGTCTCTTAAACAACACACCAGTTGTCTCTTAAATACGTCAGTTGTCTCTTAAACAACACCTCAGTTGTCTTTTAAACAACACCTCAGTTGTCTGTTAAACACGCCAGTTGTCTCAAACACGCCAGTTATCTCTTAAACACGACAGTTATCTCTTAAACAACACGTCAGTTGTCCCTTAAACACGACAGTTGTCTCTTAAACACGACAGTTGTCTCTTAAACAACACGTCAGTTGTCTCTTAAACACGCCAGTTGTCTATTAAACACGCCAATTCTCTCTTAAACAACACGCCAGTAGTCTCTTAAACACACCAGTTATCTCATAAACACGATAGTTATCTCTCAAACACCCCAGTTGTCTCTTAAACACGACTCTTGTCTCTTGAACACGCCATGTGTCTATTAAACACGCAATTTGTCTCTTATACACGCCATTTGTCACTTAAACACGCCAGTTGTCTCTTAAACACGCCGGTTGTTTCTTATACACGCCTCTTTCTCTTAAACACGCAATTTATCTTTTAAACACGCTATTTGTCTCTATAACACGCCATTTGTCTCTATAACACGCCGGTTGTCTCTTATACACGCCACTAGTCTCTTAGACACGCCACTTGTCTCTTAAACACGCCACTTGTCTCTTAAACACGCTATTTGTCTCTTAAACACGCAGGTTGTCTCTATAACACGCCACTTGTCTCTTAAACACGCTGCTTGTCTCTATAACACGCCAGTTTTTTCATAGGCAACACGCTAGTTATCTCTTAAACACGACAGTTATTTCTTAAACACGCCAGTTGCATCTTAAACACGCCATTTGTCTCTTAAACACACTATTTGTCTCTTAAACCCGCCAGTTGTCTCTTAAACCCGCCAGTTGTCTCTTAAACACGCCACTTGTCTCTTAAACACGCCAGATTGTCTCCTAGAGACGCAAGTTGTTTCTTAAAGACGCCAGTTGTCTCTTAAACACGTCAGTTGTCTCTTAAACAACACGCGTCTCTCAAACACACCAGGTGTCTCTCAAACACACCATTTGTCTCTTAAACACGCCTCTTGTCTCTTGAACACGCCATGTGTCTCTTAAACACCCCATTTGTCTCTTACACACGCCATTTGTGTCTTAAACACGCTATTTGTCTCTTAAACACGCCACTTGTCTCTTTAACACGCCCGTTGTCTCTTAAACAAGCCACTTGTCTCTTAAACACGCCGGTTGTCTTTTAAACAACACGCCATTTGTTTCTTAAACACGCCCATTTCGCTTAAACACGTCATTTATCTCTTAAACACGCTATTTGTCTCTATAACACGCCATTTGTCTGTTAAACACGCCGGTTGTCTCTTAAACACACCACTAGTCTCTTAAACACGCTGGTATTTTCTTAAACACACCAATTGTCTCTTTAACACGCAGGTTGTCTCTATAACACACCAGTTGTCTCTTAAACACGCTGGTTTTCTCTGTTACACGCCAGTTGTCTCTTAAACACGCCAGTTGTCTCTTAAACACGACATTTGTCTCTTAAACACGACATTTGTCTCTTAAACACGCCACTTGTCACTTAAACACACCAGTTGTCTCTTAAAAACGCCAGGTGTCTCTTAAACAACTTTCCCGTTTGGTGCTTAAACACGCCGGATGTCTCTTAAACAACACGCCATTTCTGTCTTAAACACGCCAGTTGTCTCTTAAACACGCCCGTTGTCTCTTAAACAACACGACAGTTGTCTCTTAAAAACGTCAGTTGTCTCTCAATCAACACGCCAGTTGTCTCTTTAACAACACGCCACTTATCTCTCAAACAATACGCCAGTTGACTCTTAAACACGCCAGTTGTCTCTTAAACACGCCAGTTGTCTCTTAAACACGCCAGTTGTCTCTTAAACACGCCAGTTGTCTCTGAAAAACGTCAGTTTTCTCTTAAACACGTCAGTTGTCTCTTAAACAACACGTCAGTTGTTTCTTACACACGCCATTTGTCTCTTAAACACGCCAGTTGTCTCTTAAACAACACGCCAGTTGTCTCTTGAAAACGTCAGTTGTCTCTTAAACAACGCGCCAGTTGTCTCTTAAACAACACGCCAGTTGTCTATTAAAAACGTCAGTTGTCTCTTAAACAACGCGCCAGTTGTATGTTAAACAGGCCAGTTGTCTCTTAAACACGTCATTTGTCTCTTAAACAACACACCAGTTGCCTCTTAAATACGTCAGTTGTCTCTTAAACAACACCTCAGTTGTCTCTTAAACAAGCCAGTTTTCTCTTAAACAACACGCCAGTTGTCTCTTAAACACGCCATTTCTCTCTTAAACATGTCATCAGTTGCCTCTTAAACAACACGTTTGTTGTCTCTTTAACAATACGTCAGTTGTCTCCTAAACAACATGCCAGTTGTCTCTTAAACACGCCAGTTGTCTCTTAAACAACACGCCAGTTGTCTCTTAAACACGCCGGTTGTCTCTTAAACAGCACGCCAGTTGTCTCTTAAACACACCAGTTGTCTCTTAAACACGTTAGTTGCCTCTTAAACACACCATTTGTCGCTCAAACCCGCCAATTGTCTCTTAAACACGCCAGTTGTCTCTTAAACACGTCCGTTATCTCTCAAACTCACCAGTTGTCTATAAAACACATCAGTTATCTCTTAAACACGCCAATTGTCTCTCAAACACACCAGTTGTCTTCTTAAACACCTCAGTTGTCTCTTGAACACACAAGTTGTCTCCTTAAACACCTCAGTTGTCTCTTAAACACAGTTGTCTCTCAAACACACCAGTTGTCTCTTAAACACGCATGTTGTCTCTTAAACACGCCATTTGTCTCTTAAACACGCCATTTGTCTCTATAACATGCCATTTGTTTCTTAAACACGCCATTGGTCTCTTAAACACGCCACATCTCTCTTAAACACGGCAGTTGTCTCATAAACACGCCAGTTGCCTCTTAAATACGCCAGTTGTCTCTTAAACACGCCAGTTGTCTCTTAAACACGTCAGTTTTCTCGTAAACAACAGGTCAGTTGTCTCTTAAACACGTCAGTTGTCTCTTAAACAACATGCCAGTTGTCTCTTAAACAACATGCCAGTTGTCTCTTAAACAACACGCCAGTTGTCTCTTAAACACGCCATTTGGTTCTTAAACACACCAGTTGTCTCTCAAACAACACGCCAGTTGTCTCAAACACGCCAGTTGTCTGTTAAACACGCCAGTTGTCTCAAACACGCCAGTTGTCTGTTAAAGACGTCAGTTGTCTCAAACACGCCAGTTAATTGCCCATCGCCACCGGAGTATTTACTAAGGTCCTTCGTCCACCAGGTCTGTTGTGTGTATATTTCAGCTCCTTCGAGGTACATGTTTGCGTACAAACATCCATACCCTTCGCCCACCGCCACCTCACTTGCCTTGTGGAGACTAGAATTGCGTAATATTTGTTAACCGACTGCATAATGTGTAGCGGTCCTCGCCTTCCGGTTATTACTTCATAGTTGGGTCGATCGATAGCTCTTTGATCAACGATACGCGAAGATACAAGGATAGAACAAAAACCAAAATAGGACTGATCGCAATGACGCGAACGTCGGAGTCGAAAAGAAGGTAAATGGTATCTCTAAACGATACTGTTCGCTGAGAAATGCCTGGTGGGCGAGGAAAGTAAGTGACACATCGCTGAACATTTTCTATGGTGTCTGATTGTCGTTTGAATGATGGATTTCAAACACAATAACAATATTCAAGCATTGATCGATATTTGGGTTTTTGGAATGAGAGAACACATAATAAATACATTGATGAAATCAAACTTGAGGAAATGATATCAACTACATGTATAGGTATGTGGTTTTGTTGAATATGTTATTGTTATGTACTCCAAGATAAAAACAAAACAAAAAACAAAACAACAAAAACAACCGATCAAGTGCCACAAGAAAAATTTTTTTAAAATTAAAAATTGTACATTGAGTTCAGTTCATTTTTTCTTAATTAACATTGAAACTTAGGATTTGACTTGCCATTATAAGATTTGAAGTTGCCATTATAGGATTTGAACTTGCAATTATAGGATTTGAACTTGCCATTATAGGATTTGAACTTGCCATTATATGATTTGAAGTTGCCATTATAGGATTTGAAGTTGCCATTATAGGATTTGAAGTTGCCATTATAGGATTTGAAGTTGCCATTATAGGATTTGAACTTACCATTATAGGATTTGACTTGCCATTATAGGATTTGAACTTGCCATTATAGGATTTGACTTGCCATTATAGGATTTGACTTGCCATTATTGGATTAGACAACTTTAAAGGATTTGACTTACCATTATAGGATTTGGCTTAACTTTATAGGATTTGACTTGACTTTAAAGGAATCGACTTGCCATTATAGGATTTGACTTGCCATTATAGGATTTGACTTGCCATTAAAGGATATGACTTGCCATTATGGGATTTGACTTGTCATTATAGGATTTGACTTGACTTTAAAGGATTTGACTTGCCATTATAGGATTTGACTTGACTTTATAGGATTAGACATGCCATTATAGGATTTGACTTGCCATTATGGGATTTGATTTGACTTTAAAAGATTTGATTTGCTATTATAGGATTTGACTTGCTATTATAGGATTTGACTTTAAAGGATTTGACTTGCCATTATAGGATTTGACTTGCCATTATGGGATTTGACTTGCCATTAAAGGATATGACTTGCCATTATGGGATTTGATTTGCCATTATTGGATTTGTCTTGCTATTATAGGATTTGACTTGCCATTATGGGATTTGACTTGCCATTATGGGATTTGACTTGCCATTATAGGATTTGACTTGCCATTATAGGATTTGACTTTTTATAGGATTTGACTTGGTATTATAGGATTTGACTTGGCATTATAGGATTTGACTTGCTATTATAGGATTTGACTTGCTATTATAGGATTTGACTTGCCATTATAGGATTTGACTTGCCATTATGTAAAACTTGACATTGATCAATGTTGAAATGTTATTGCCAGTATCAATTCAATCCATCATTCTGCAACCTACAGCGATTACATACAGGTGAATACATTTTACAATTTTCCGAAATGAAATTAAACTATCACTGATACCTGTTATGTATAATATAAATAATAACGGTACGAAAACACGTTCTTGTTGAACCCCACTCTCTATTGATCTGATATCAGATACCTCCTCTTTGAATTCGCACAGAAAAAATAGAAAAACATTATTCTAGCCATATGTATACATTTCCGGTTATGTTTTTAACTTGAAAAATAAAGGTTCACGGGGAACGGTATCAAATGCTTTATGAAAATCTAAAAAACACAAAACCCATGATATTTTGTATTTGATCAATTAATCTAGAGCAAAACTCCATAGTTTGTAGCTGTTGGCTACGAACATGTTGTTCCAAACTAACTATTATTCAACATGGACTTTGAATCTAGACAATGCATAATTATAATAATCAATTTTGAATCTATACAATGCATAATAATAATAATCAATTTTGAATCTATACAATGCATAATAATCATAAATTTTGAATCTATACAATGCATAATAATCATAAATTTTGAATCTATACAACACATAATAATCATTAATTTTGAATCTATACAATGCATAATAATCATTAATTTTGAATCTATACAATGTAAAATAATAATTAAATTAAAGATATAAAGATGTATTTTATTTCGGTCCTGTTGGAACAAAATACCTTACATCTGTTTATAACAAAATAACGATTAAACATATGGTCCAAATGATATTGATGATGAATTAATCATTAGAAATTATGATTTAACTACAAACGATAATGATGATGTAATAATAAAGGTACAAAATATGAAGGTACGACGGATTATAGGAATTATCAACACAATTATACCCAAATAAATATTTAATTACTGATGAAGATAAACATAATTATTCTGAAATTATTAGAAATACTAATGCACTTTATATTACTGAAGGAAAATTGAAAGGAAATAGTCAAGGATATAAATGGAATAATTATTTAAAACAGATACACGAAACATTTGTAGGTGAAGGTAAAATATTAAAAAAAATGGATTTATTACTTGCTAGTAAAAAATCAAGACATACAAATGTAGATGAAGAGTTAAGCCAAATATTTGATACACTATATAAATCGAAAATAATTGATAGAAAACAACTAAACATTTTAAAAATTATCTTAAAAAATATATTATTATTTTAAAAAATTATAAAAGGAGGAGGAATAATTGATTCATTAATTTCTGCAGTGACATCTGCTACAGCTAAAGAAATGGCCTCTACAGCAGCTAAAGAAGTAGAAAAAACAACAACAATCATTAATAGAAACAGGTAATAGAGGAACAAAAAAAAAAAAAAAATTGTTGCTAGAATAATACCTCCTAAAGCTATTTTAACGTATGAAGATAAAGCTGTTTTAGATAAACATCTTGGAAATGGATTAAATAAATATGCACCAATGCCAATTAAAGAATAGATAAAAACTTTGGAAATAAAAAACATTCTACGTAATACGTCGAGTTTCACAAATTTCGGGTACATTTTTCATGATTTCATCACAAGTCATCAACTCTTTATATCAGTTACATTTTTCATGATTTCATCACAAGTCATCAACTCTTTATATCAGTTACATTTTTCATGATTTCATCATACCCAAGATCACATCAACTCTTTATATCAGTTACATTTTTCATGATTTCATCATTCCCAAGATCACAGGTTATCAAATCTTTATATCAGTTACATTTTTCATGATTTCATCATTCCCAAGATCACAAGTCATCAACTCTTTATTATCAGTTACATTTTTCACTAAAACTTATATTCTTATAAATAGTTGATTTTTCATTCTATATCCTGTTGTAATAATTTCCATAAAATCTGCACTAGTAATTTCATTATCTCTGATCAAATATTCTCTTAATAGATTAAGATATTTACCGAGATTAAAATAATATCGTTTATTTACTTTATTAACATATTTTATTTTTCCAACATAATCATCACATGCTTTGAATAGTTCTTCTTTCTCTTTTACTTCTAACTCTTTTGGTTCATTAACTTCTTTTATTTTAGTAAATAATTTTTTCTTCAATTCATTTTTGGAATTTTATCTAGTTTTCGTTCTTTTTTTTTTTTTCCTTTTTCTTGATATGTATAATCATCTGAATTTTATCCATAATTTGTGATGTGATTATAAAAGTTTTTAATTTATTGTTTGAAACACAATCATTAGGAATTTCATTAATAAAATGATGAATTATTTTATTTTTTATTTCTTCCGTCTTTTAAAAGATAAGTTTTTTTTGTTGTAGTTCTTGAGAATAAAAAGAACCCTGAATGTTTTCTCCTTTCAAATCTTTTATTTCATAGGTAATTGGATTAGTTCGTAATATTTCATCGATTATAAATATTTCCCTAGTAAAATTAGTAGTATAACTTTTTCACTTTTTCTTGAAATACTTTTTCATAAATTTTTGCTTCGTTTTCTTTTTTAATTTCTTCTACTGGTGTCATTTTAATTGTATTATGAAAAGTTTCATGATATTCACTAACACTTTGCTGTAATATATCATAATATTTAGTTGTATTATTAGTTGTAAAATATTTGCACATTTTATTCTTTAAGAGTTCTATTAAACCTTTCAACTATACAAGATTTTTCTTCATTCTGAGTAGAGTATAACTCAATGTTATTTGACTTAAGGAAATCTCTAAAAGTTTTGTTCAAATATTCTTTTACAGCATCTGGGCATACTTTTTCTGGTTTACTTTCTGTAAAAATAGATCTAAATGCATTGGTAACTTCTATACCTGTTTTATTTTTTAAAGGAATTACCCAAGCATATTTACTAAATACATCAATTACAGTTAACAAATATCTATAGTGTTTATTTTGTTTCGAATATTTTTGCATATCAACAAGATCAGTCGCCCAAATTATATCTATTCCAAAAGCAGTAACTTTTCGTTTTTTAAATATTTTTCTTATATTTTTATGCAATTCTTCTGCTAATGGACTGACTAGTCATCCTAATCCTAATGTAGTTTTAGCTCCTATTATATTAGTTATTAATCTTTTATCTAAGTTTTCTGTTAATCCTTTTGTTTTTGCCTTTTTTTTTTTATTCTACCAACATATTCTTATCACACATTTTATTTCTATCTATTCTATTTGGAAAATTACTATAAAAAATATCGTGATTCATAGAAATTTCATCTAATTGATTTATAGGATTTGAATGATCTTTTGGTGTATCATCTGAATTTAATCTTTTTTCTAATTTAGTACCTGGGCCTATAAACTGATATCGTTTTTAAAAGATTTTGGGAAATGTAATTCTAATGGTAATTTATCAACTAATCCCTCTCCTTTATTTGGTATATCCCTACTGTGGTTCTTCGAAATAAATTTTAAACAATTTCTTCCGCAAATTACATATTCTCCTTGATTCATTTATCTTTTATTTGTTGTTGTTTCTTGTTGTCGATTTTTTGTATCTGTTTTCTTTTGACATTTTAAACAATACATTTTATAAGTTTAACAAATGAATATAATTCTTGAAAATAGACCACTTTCAAACTATGATATAATTGATGCAGTTAAAACATTAAAAATAAAACATTTTAAAGGAGTATTTTTAAGAGATAAATTACCTTCTAAACCACATATAAACGAATGTGGAATAATAAATTTAGCTTATAGTGATGATAACAAAAACGGTACTCCTTGGATATGATATTCAAAAAGGAAAACATAAACTTTATTATGATTCATTTGGTGTTCAACCGATTGCTGAAATATTTGATTGCTTAGGTGATGATGTAGAATATAATCCACATCAAATTAAAAAAAGAAATACAGTAATTTGTAGTCATTTATGTTTACATGTTTTATATAATTTATCAAAAATTAAAGATTTTAATAGTATTATTCATAATTTAATCAATAAGATAAATGGATGTAAATAAATTTGGATTCGAAGATGAATGTAGATGATGATTCTAAACTTATTACACCTATTTATAATTATAACCACAGTTTAGATGATCTAGAAAATGTAGAAGGATTCAACGATATAGGAATAAAAAATGGAATATATAGCTTTAAATTAACTCATGATGGTATATATAAAAGACAAATATTATACAATGCAAATTTGAAATTATTTGGGAAAGATAAATATAAGCATACGATTACTTTTTATATTGTTTTTCATCATGGAAAATGGGATTTTGTTAGAGCTAATGTTGAAATAGATATTGATATAAAAGTAACAAATTCAACTGTTATTTGTAAAGGAGATTTTGTTGGCATTTAAGAAAATTAAATACTGGAAAAATGTTAGGTAATTTGGTTCCAATTGTATCTGATTATGAAGATAGAGCAGTTGTACAAAAACATCAGAATGAATATTTTATAGCTTCAAATAAGAAATAAGAACAAACTGCGTTAGGATTTTAAACGAAAATCAAAAAGGAAGCAGAACTATTAAAAACCTGTTGGATCTACTTTTTATATTAACGGATTTCTAATAGAAGAATTTAAAGAAGAACATGCAATTATTCCAGGCTTATCAATTTAAACTGGTTTAACAAAAACTCAAGAATTTGAATACTTATAAGAAAGAATAAAGTTGATTATGCTATTGCATCTTTTCCAGATGAATTAAAAGTAAAATTAGCTAATGATATTGATCTAATTAATATTAAGATAGTTACCAACAAATATATGATTAATAGAGTAGTTTTTTCCAAGTCAACTAACGATGAAATTAATTATTTATAAAATGGATGAGATAAATCTTGAAGAAAAATGAATCATATGAATTACATGAATATATTCCAGATTCTGGAACTTCAGGATTAAATCAATCAGGGGTAATAAGACTTTTTATAAATAATGAAGATGCTTTTTTAGATATAAGTGAAAGTTATTTCGAATTCAAAGGACAATTAGTTAAAGAAAAAGATAGTAGTAATTTTACCAAAAATGATAAAATAACGTTAATTAATAATGGATTAATTTATCTATTCAATTCAATTAGTTAATCATTATCAGGTCAAATCGTTGTAACAATAAGAACTCATGGAGAAACAACAACTATGATGGGATTATTAAAATAAAGTAGTGATTTTGAAAAGATTGAAGGATTAAATCAATTATGGTTCAGAGAAAATTCACATTTATTTCAGAAAAAAGGATTTGATGTGAGATTTGATTATATTATTGAAAAACCTAAGAATATTGGAATTTTTAGTTTTTGTATGCCTTTATCACATATATTTGGATTTTGTGATACATATAAAAAAGTTCTATATGGATTTACGCATGAATTAGTTTTAGATAAAAAAGCACAATTAAATGATGCAATAAAAAAAAGTAAAGCAGATATAGATAATGGAAAAATCATCTTAAATAAATTATCATGGTATATTCCTCACGTAAAACTAAATTTAGAAACAAAGTAAAATTAATTAGAAATATAGAAAATAAAACAAAATATGAAATATGCTATACAATATTACAAAGTAATAATATTATGATTCCACATATTACAAAATAAACATGGCGATTAGGTGCTTTTTCAACTGAAATATAACCTAGATGTATTATAGTTGGATTACAAACTAAAAGAGGAAATGATCAATTAAAAAGTAAATCTGTTTTTGATCATTGTAATTTGAAAAATATTGATGCAGAATTAGGTAGTAGAAGATATCCAGAAGTTAATTATGAAATAAATGCTGATAACAATGATTTTTCCAGAGTATTTAAAGAAGCTATAACCTTTAAGAATAAATGTTATAATATTGAAAATTTTGTAACTAGCGTAAATATGACACCTTCTGATTATAAACCTTTTTATCCTATCTATGTAATTGATACTTCTAATCAAAGTGATAAAATAAAACATCCTGTAACTGATATTATATTAAAATTTGAATTTGATCAAAATGTTCCAGAGGGAACAGAAAAGATAATTAGTGATAACATTCTTCAATTTGAATCAGATGGTGATAAAATGCATGTTATTCAATAATACCAAAAGCTAAAGTTTTTATTCCATCATTACTAATATATCTTTTATCATCAAAAGGAGAAATACTTTGTTTATTTACTTCATTTATAATTATTTCATGTATTTCTGAATCTAATGTATACATTTTATTCATTTGTTTTTCATTATTGAATAAACAATTTTTATAGTCTTCAAATTTGATATCTTTATTTATTCTTGATTTACTAATTCCTTGTAACTTTTTTTCTTCACTAAAATATGTTAGTGTAAATGAATATGCTTTACTTCTCAAAAATACTATTTCATTTATTATTTTTTCATTCAATTCATCTTTGAATTTTCCTATCACTTTTGTTTATTTTTTTCAGAATATAATTTACGATCTTTTGGAAAAGCAGATGTATCTAAATAAGATATTGTTTCTTCCATATCTTTATAAATATCTTCTGTTTTAATCTATATAAATATACTCAATCATCGCTTGCAACTAATTCATTATCTTTCCATATCTCATTGATAACTTCATAATAGAATTGATTCATTAATAATTTACTATAATCTAATATAGACACTCCGAAATAGATAGGTTTATCAAATTTTATCGTAGTTATATTATCAATTATTCCTACTATATTGTCATTAAATATAATTAAAGCTTTGAAATTTGGTTTATTTATGTGATTTTGTATTTCATCTTTATCATTAAACAGTTTTATTTCATTTCTGCCTCTTATATTTTCTAATGTTTTTCCATAAAATGCATTATTCATTAACTTCCATAGATCTTTCTCCAAATTAAATCCAGATTGTTTTCTTTTGTTCTGTATTAGAATTAATCTAAGGTTTTAACCATGCTGATTCTTCAAATGAAATCGTTCTGTAAACTATTGTGACTTTTAATCCTAATTTTTATATATTCTTGCAATATACTATGATGGATAATATATTTATTTTTATCTTTGTAAATAAACATTAACTTGATTACAGTCTTTTGTGCTTGTTATTTTTTTTCTTTACGAATGAATGCATCCGAGCGTATCAGTAATTCATGAAAAACAGGTGAGGGAGAAGTAATGAATTTTGCATTCTATCACCATGCGTCATGTGCATGATAAAGTATCAATGAAAACCAAATTCATTTCTGCTTGCTTGAGTGTTTTTGAACGTGATAACTTCACATTGTAGCAATAACAGCTAAGATTTTCTCAACATTGCTATGCTTCAATGAATATCACTGCGAGAATGTTTGTAATATCGCTTCCATTCTGTTAATTAGAATTTTATATCCTTATTATCTCACTTAATTTATTAAAAACAAAATATCGATCACATTGATGAATACAAAACAACAACAACAACAAACAAACAAGCAAAACAACAAACAAACAAACATAAAGAAAAAGGTGTTTTGTCAAGAGTAAACAAACAAACATACAAACAAAAGGGAAGGAAAAATATTCATTAATTTTATTGTGGGGAATTCCCATAGTTTCGGTTTCGGGATGGCCTCAACGCGCACAACCTGTCGACTCCTTCCATTGAAGGTCGCAACGTGTCTCAGTAGCATTAAAGGTCCCAACGTGTCTCAGTAGCATTAAAGGTCCCAACGTGTCTCAGTAGCATTAAAGGTCCCAACGTGTCTCAGTAGCAGTGAAGGAAAATCAAGGATAATTAATGAGATCAATATGTCAATTCACCTTACGTTATCAATACAGTCTTGGCTCCCATTATGTGGTGCTGTTGTCATTGTCGTTATTGTTGTCATGATTATTGGTGTTGTCATTGTTGTTATTGTTATCGTGATTATTGGTGTTGTCATTGTTGTTATTGTTACATGATTATTGGTGTTGTCATTGTTGTTATTGTTATCGTGATTATTGGTGTTGTCATTGTCGTTATTGTTGTCATGATTATTGGTGTTGTTGTCATTGTCGTTATTGTTGTCATGATTATTGGTGTTGTTGTCATTGTCGTTATTGTTGTCATGAATATTGGTGTTGTTGTCATTGTCGTTATTGTTGTCATGATTATTGGTGTAGTTATTGTCGTTATTGTTGTCATGATTATTGGTGTTGTTGTCATTGTCGTTATTGTTGTCACGATTATTGGTGTTGTCATTGTCGTTATTGTTGTCCTGATTATTGGTGTTTTTGTCATGAATATTGGTGGTGTTGTCATTGTCGTTATTGTTGTCAAGATTATTGGTGTTGTCATTCTTGTTATGATTATTGGTGTTGTCATTGTCGTTATTGTTGTTATGATAATTGGTGTTGTTGTCATGATTATTGGTGTTGTTATCATTGTCGTTATTTTTGTCATGATTATTGATGTTGTTGTCATTGTAGTTATTGTTATTATGATTTGTGTTGTTGTTGTCATTGTCGTTATTGTTGTCAAGATTATTTTTGTTGTTGTCATTGTTGTAATGATTATTGGTGTTGTCATTGTCGTTATTGTTGTCATGATTATTGGTGTTGTTGTCATGATTATTGGTGTTGTTGTCATTGTTGTTATTGTTGTCATGATTAATGGTGTTGTTTTCATTGTCGTTATTGTTGTCATGATTATTGGTGGTGTTGTCATGATTATGTATGTTGTTGACATGATTATTTATGTTGTTGTCCTGATTATTGGTGTAGTTGTTATTGTTGTTATTGTTGTCATGATAATTGGTGTTGTTCTCATTGTTGTCATGATTATTTGTGTTGTTCTCATTGTTGTTATTTTTGTCATGATTATTGGTGTTGTTGTCATTGTAGTTATTGTTGTATTCATCATTGGCGTTGTTGTTATTGTTGTCATGATTATTGGTGTTGTTCTCATTGTTGTTACTGTTGTCATGATTATTGGTGTTGTTGTCTTTGTAGTTATTGTTGTCATGATTATTGGTGTTGTTGTCATTGTCGTTATTGTTGTCATGATTAATGGTGTTGTTTTCATTGTTGTTATTGTTGTCATGATTATTGGTGTTGTTGTCATGATTATGTATGTTGTTGACATGATTATTTATGTTGTTGTCCTGATTATTGGTGTAGTTGTTATTGTTGTTATTGTTGTCATGATAATTGGTGTTGTTCTCATTGTTGTTATTGTTGTCATGATTATTTGTGTTGTTCTCATTGTTGTTATTTTTGTCATGATTATTGGTGTTGTTGTCATTGTAGTTATTGTTGTATTCATCATTGGCGTTGTTGTTATTGTTGTCATGATTATTGGTGTTGTTCTCATTGTTGTTACTGTTGTCATGATTATTGGTGTTATTGTCTATGTAGTTATTGTTGTCATGATTATTTGTGTTGTAGTCATTGTCGTTATTG
Organism: Aegires albopunctatus; assembly: GCA_032466395.1. Taxonomy (NCBI): domain Eukaryota; kingdom Metazoa; phylum Mollusca; class Gastropoda; order Nudibranchia; family Aegiretidae; genus Aegires; species Aegires albopunctatus. Next base: position 20,227 of record JASKDV010178517.1, read on the forward strand.
TTGTCATGATTATTGGCGTTGTGTTATTGTTGTCATGATTATTGGTGTTGTTGTCTTTGTAGTTATTGTTGTCATGATTATTGTTGTTGTTGTCATTGTCGTTATTGTTGTAATGATTATTGGTGTTGTTGTCATTGTCGTTATTGTTGTCATGAATATTAGTGTTGTTGTCATTGTTGTTATTGTTGTTATGATTATTGGTGTTGTTGTCATTGTCGTATAGTTTTTATGATTATTGCTATTGTTGTCATGGTTATTGGTGTCGTCATCGTTGTTTTTGTTGTCATGATTATTGGTGTTATTGATGTTGTTGTAATTTTTGTTACTGTTGTCATGATTATTGGTGTTATTGGTGTTGCTGTCATTGTTGTTATTGTTGTCATGATTATTGGTGTCATTGGTGTCATTGTTGTTATTGTTGTCATTATTTTTAGTGTTGTTGTCATTGTTGTTATTGTTTTCATGATCATTGATATTGTCATTGTTGTTATTGTTGTCAAGATTTTTGGTGTTGTTGTCATTGTTTTTATTGTTGTCATGATTATTGGTGTTGTTGTCATTGTTGTTATTGTTGTCATGATTATTGGTGTTGTTGTCATTGTTGTTATTGTTGTCATGATTATTGGTGTTGTCATTATTGTTATTGTTGTCATGATTATTTGTGTTGTTGTCATTGTTGTTATTGTTGTCATGATTATTTGTGTTGTTGTCATTGTTGTTATTGTTGTCATGATTATTGGTGTTGTTGTCATTGTCGTTATTGTTACATGATTATTTGTGTTGTTGTCATTGTTGTTATTGTTGTCATGATTATTGGTGTTGTCATTGTTGTTATTGTTACATGATTATTTGTGTTGTTGTCATTGTCGTTATTGTTGTCATAATTATTGGGGTTGTTGTTATTGTTATTGTTGTCATGATTATTTATGTTGTTGTCTTGATTATTGATGTTGTTGTCATTGCCGTTATTGTTGTCATGATTATATTTGTTGTTGTCATTGCCGTTATTGTTGTCATGATTATTGGTGATATTGTCATTGTTGTCATGATTATTGGTGTTGTTGTCATTGTCGTTATTGTTGTCTTGATTATTGGTGTTGTTGTCATTGTTGTTTTTGTGGTCATGATTATTGGTGTTTTTGTCATTGTTGTTTTTGTTGTCATGATTATTGGTATTGTTGTCATTGTTTTTTGTTGTTGTCATGATTATTGGTATTGTTGTCATTGTTGTTTTTGTTGTCATGATTATTGGTATTGTTGTCATGTACATGATTGGTTTTCAGCTGTTTTCTTGGATCGTTTTATAAATCCATGCGAGGTAACTCGTGACCTTCGTGTAGATGCCATACTTCCCCCTCAGGCCACATCCTTCACCGTAACTGGTCACGCCGTAGAGGACGTACCGATTCGAGTCATCCGGACACAACAAAGGGCCACCACTGTCACCTGCACACGAGTCAATGCCTCCACGTTTATAGCCTGCACACACCTGGTTATGGTGAATGGGATAGTCAAAAACACGTTGACATTTCTGGCGTTTGACCACGGGCACCTGACCTTGGTGAAGGGCATCAGAGCCATATACGTGCGTGCTTTTCAATTTCCCCCAGCCGACAATAGTACATAGCTGTTTTCTAGGTGGTACGTAATGGTCGGTGGGAAGACAAGCATAGCCTGGTTGGCTGTAGGCCGACGGTTTGGTTCGCAGTTTGATGAGAGCAATATCGTTCGTAATTGTCTGGTAGTCAAAATCCGGATGCGGAAATTCTTTGGCAGGCCGAATATCACTCTGAGTTACATCATAAATCTGTGAAAGACAAAACAGGAATCCTTTGATACTACTACTACTACTACTACTACTACTACTACTACTACTACTACTACTACTACTACTACTACTACTACTACT
>JASKDV010178518.1:0-12770 GCA_032466395.1 Aegires albopunctatus
CTCTCTCTCTCTGTCTCTCTCTCTCTCTCTCTCTCTCTCTCTCTCTCTCTCTCTCTCTCTCTCTCAAATCATGCTCTCCAAGGAACAATAGTCACACATTATTAGATATGGAGTATCTGAGCGCCATTAAAAGTGCTAGTGAATATTTCATAAGCGATAATGAATTCATGTACTTTTACCACCACCTCATCCTTTCTTCTCCCCATCGCTCTTCTCCTTTAACTTCCTCTCCACCGTTGCCGTCGTCACGGATTCTTTTCTCGCACTACGCTTCCCGTCTTATTTACTACTCCTTCGTCTTCTTCCTACATCTTCTTCTTCTTATCGTCTTCCTTCTTCTTCTTCTTCTTCTTCCTCCCTCGCATTCATTTTTTCTCTCCTTTAATAACTCCTACTACTCACTTATCTTCTGTCCAAATTGTCCCAGAATCAATGAGATATGTGGAAATGTTACGAACAGTAACGTAAAACGCTCACCCCCCCCCCCCACCCTCTTCCACCCCGCCCCTTTTAATGTTTTTTCAACGAGTGAACTCGGAACAAATCTTGCCCTTACCATCAGTTTCTTGCAGATTGTATACAGTAGAAACAGTCATTACCATGTAGAGTGAAAGCAAACTCGTGATTGATACCGATAGAGGGGAGAGATTTGTGCGCATCGTGCATGCGCATCTTGACATACTGAAATTTCCTGTTCCTACCATGGAGTATGGAGGGGACGTTACACCATAATAGAAAGTTATTTCAGACTAAAACATTTCAATTACAACAAGACTAATATGACGCGTTAAGAATGTAAACAGGTCTTGGTTAAACAAATGTTTTATGCAAATTTGTCTTGCGAAATTCTGCAGTGAAGTTGATATGCTCGTAAAACGGGTCAGTCGTCTTTTATTTATTTTTTATTTTTTGGTCTTTGTGTGTCTGAGTGTGTGTGTGTGTGTTTGTGTGTGTGTGTGTTTGTGTGTGTGTGTGTGTGTGTGTGTATCAGATGCATAAAAAACCCTTCATCTAGGTATTCTACACATTTAATTCATGCATTCCCTTATGTATTAAAAGTTCATAACCACATATTATATTATTGAATATTTATATAATTCCATATTGTCATTTATTTGTTGACTTATTTGTCTACTTTATCCATCAATCCCTTTAATCACCTATAAAGCTAATTATTTATTCATAGTTTATTTACCCGATTTTTTTAAAAAGCTATTGATTAATTGCATTTATGTACCATTTATCTAATGATTGATTCATTAATATACATTCACCATGTGCACAAATTAAATTAACTTAATTAAACTATCCATTCCCTTGTTGTCTTTTTTCTTTTTAATTTATGCATTTATCTATTTATTAAGCAGACGATATAATCTGACGATCATTACGATCAATATTTCATCAAGCGATGGCTTCAACTGTCTTGATTCTTTAAACGTTCTCTTCCTTGTCATGTAAACCGGATCCCAATCCTTCTCTTTTTTTACCCTTTAGTGAAATGTTTTAGCTCATTCTTCGCGCAAGTCTTATTTTTTATATTTTAAAGTCATGTTGTTCAACAATTACTGTCCAATAGTCAAAGTTTCCATTTCATAAAAATAGAAATTAAAGAAGCTCGATCCCTTAGAATGCCTTTGAAGGTTGTAAACCTTTGAGAGGATGCTAGAAAATATTTGATATTTACATATCTCCCTAAGTTATATTAAAGTCTCTTTCGATTCCTCTAGTATGTACGACTGTCTCTGTATGTCTCTATCTGTCAGTTTGTTTGATTGTCTGTCTTTCAATGTCTTCTGTCATTCTGTCCGTCTGTTTCCTAAGATGTAGAACGTAATTACAACCAAAGTAAGAGTAAGGAAAAGAGTAAGGGAAAGAAAAAAGAGAAAGGATAGAGAGAAAAGAGGCATGGAAATTAAAACCAGAAGGCAAATTTCAAGTTACCCAAGAGAATAATCGGAATCGAATGGTTTTCACCATAAGTACGATACCATCGGTGGGAAATTGACACAGCCTGAAGTCATACGACCCAAGGATTGTAGCATCTATGGCTATCTTTAAATCGTCTTATCCGGCCTACCCTTGTGGCTTAGACAAAACCAAAACAAATAAAATGTGAAATTTAACCATCCGGCCAAACGTGATAATATGACTTTAAAGGTGGTCGGGATTATTAACATCTATTACCATATCTGAGTATCTTTCGGATTGGTTCCTGGTCAGTAATTGGGTTTCACATATTCACATTCCATTACTTTTTCAATATATATTGAAATAAAAGAATGCACATATACATTCAAACATTTCAATACATTGTTCCTTGATAATGCAGGGATAATAAAGGCAATAAGCGGGAATCCAATCCAATCAAAATTAATTATGACTGCAAAATACACAATCAAAGCCTGAAGGAAACTAAAAAGTGCAAAATACTTAGGAGTTACAATTGACAATGAATTAAGATGGAAAGACCATAACAAATCAGACTGCCAAAAAGCAAATAATACTCTAGCATTCTTAACAAGAAATATACCTGCAAAATGCTCAAAAAAGATTAAAGAGCAATGTTTCAAAACCTTAGTTAAACCAATTTTAGAATATGGATGCTGTATCTGGGACCTCCATCTTAAAACCTAAATAGATAGCTTGGAGAAAGAACATATAAATGCAGCAAGAATTGTAACTAATAACTATTCACATGAACATGGTAGCAAAATGCATAACATGAAACAGTTAGACTGGATACCTTTAGTGGAAATAAGAGCTAGAAATAAAATTGTAATATTCTTTAAAGCGATCAACGATCAAATAGATATCCCCATAAATGAACTAAACAAAAGTAATAGGAGAACTAGGAACTCGGATAGTCAGACATTTAACACCCCTGTCTCAAAAAAATGATTGCCATAGACATTCTTTTTTTCCTAGCACTGCTAGATTGTGGAATAAATTGAATCCAAATATTAGAAGTAGCGATAGTTGATAATCTTAAACATAAGTGACGACATGAAATACTTAAATCTACATATAGGCCTAATTAGTCTGCTTTAGGTTTTTGTTTGTTTTCTATGTGTGTGTTTGTTGTTTTGTTTTGTTTTTAATAGATTAATTAATTTTTTAAAAACAATTTTTTTGGCGTATTGACAGTAATACTCAACCCAGTTGAGTTGTGTCAGTTTATTTGAAGAAGAAGAAAGGGAGGGGGATTGATGTGTTATTATTCATAATATTGGCTCAGCAATTCATGAGCTTTAGTCACTGTTACACTTTATGTCATTAATAGGGGTAAATATATTTAAACAAAAATGAAAAAGAAAGTAATCATCACATAACTATGTGTATGGGCTGTATTGTCTGAATATGTCTTAGTCTATTTATAAATTATAGTTTATTTGTGCATGTAGACTGTTATGTTTGTGTGTGTGTGACAACTTTTTCCCCCCAAAGTTACCCAATTTCTCCTACCATTTTACAGTACATTGTATTGACATTTTAGTGACTTGACATTGCTTGAGAGAGAAGGGATAAAGGAAAGGTTATGCTCAGATCCTAACCTTTTTGTTTGCTATTAATGCATATGAAGACTTACCGGTATGTCAGTTGATAACAAGGCAAGGTTTCCATCTTTTGATTTTGTTGATTCAAAGACATGGACTCATTTTATCTATCTGTAATAAGCATAGCCTCATCGGTGGTAGATCTGAATTGCCTCTATAGGAGATATTTTGAATGTCGTTGAAAAACAGGGTTGGTGACATGTCAGGATTGTAATGAAAGGGTGGGTTAACAATAAATGGCTTCTGGAAATGGAATGAGCTGCTGTATTGATTGTTCATGTATTATGTTATAATGTCTTTACTGCTGCTTTCAATTCTAATTTTTTGGCCTTTTTAAAAATATTTCATACTCTGAAATCGATTGATAGTATTGAAAAAAACCAACAAAACATATTCCCCCACTTTTAATATCTGCTTTTTCCAGGGCAGACTGGTGGAGTTAAACAGAAGAAACAGAGAGAAAAGAAATTTAAGATAGCAAAGTCAAAGAAAGTGTTAAAGCATCATGCTGATAATTCAATGCACCGGGAAATGTTGCGTCTGTCCACAACTGACGGGTTTTGGTCAACACCAGATAATGCAAGAACTAGCAGGTCATCCACTTCGTCTTTGCCATCGGTTCAAAGCGGAGACTCTAAAGGCAAGAGGAGTCATTCTTTGAAGAAAGATAAGACATCGGAATCAAAGACAGATTCACCTAGTATAACTAAGAAAACACCTGTGCGTGCAAAAGTTGGTACCAAGAATAATTCATCTTCAGATCACAAACTCAAAGTGCTTAAACGTTTAGAAACCACACATGGCTTTTGGTCCCCTGGAGTCCAGGATGCTCCCTCAGTATCAAATACAGAATTAGGTGATATTGATAAGGAGGCTGAAGGCACACTTCACAAATCATTCCAATCCAACAGTTCAGTTGGATTGAGACGTCAACAAAGCCCCATGAACCATCTTAATTTGTCAAATGTTTCCTTAAAGCACAACTCACGAGATACCAGTCCTTCATCAACAAATTCATCCGTGGACAGGATCACTCGTAGATCATCAGGGAGACGAGCTGAAAAGAACAGCGCAGATCTGAACAGTCAAGAAGAAGAGGAAAAGGCCAATGGTAAAAATTCATCTAAGCGAGCAAGGTCATCCTCTTCCAATGCTGAGAAAAGCAAAATAACCACAGCAATTGGAAGTGGATTGCCAGCAGATGTAATGAAACCCTCACCACTCAATTCAGGCAAGACAGAAGCAACTCCAAAACGGTTAAAAGTTAGTAACAGGAGAAGGGGTAATGAGACTGATGTCTTGAGAAATAGTAATTCTTCAGTGCAGGTTCCAAAGAATGTTTCTAAGTCAAAGACAATTAATTCACCAATGTCACGAAAGTTATCTGGTGGATCAAAGATGAGTTCTACATCAAATTTAAAGAAAGAAGACACTACTGTTGGTGACTATCAAAGTGCAGAACTCAAACGGCTTGATACCACTGATGGATTTTGGTCGCCTCTCCCAAAAATTTCATTGAAACCAAGTCGTCGGGGCAGACCATTAAGGAATACGGCAGGTCAAACAAGCAGCAGACTCCTTCAACATCGTAAGAAGAGGCTGAAGACTTTAAAGTTAAAGAAGTCTCACAAAAGTCGACCATTGGTTAGTGGAGGACTGAGCAAAAAGTCAATACCAGAAAACAAGGCAGATGACCGACATAGCACAGATATAAAGGGCAATAAGACACTTGTTAATGAAGGAGAAAAGAAAGGTATTGACAGAATGAGTAGACCATCACTGAAAAGGAGAGGCAGACCTTCACGTCGAGTTCAGACATCATCAGTGACTGAAAATACTCCTGGTCCTGCTTTGTTTGTGGTAACTGATATAGGTCTAGAGATTGATGCCAAAAATTCTGCTACCTCTGTTCAAGACTCTGAGATGCCCCAAGAACCTAAGAAAGTAATTAGAACTTGGCGCAGGGGTAGGAGAAAAAGGATAGATTGTCCATTGCCAGTGCCTGTCAATAGAGTTTTAAGGAATAATGCTGCAAAGCTATCAGAGGAGGTTTTCATAAGATGTGAGGAGGAGAACAATATGAGACGTGAAGATGAAATGGGTCTGGAATTTGGGGGAATTCTACATTCTAAACAATTTGTTCAGCCCAAAGAAGCCAATAAAAGGAGACAGCTAAAGAAGATCCACATGACGAAGCGATTACAACCTCGATTAAGCCGTCAAAAAGTAGACGTATCCATTCAATCTCAAGGGATAAAGTCAAAAAATAGTGCCGATGAATTTCACATGGATGATGCCATATCAGATACAACTGCTGTAAGGAGTATTTTGCCAAATACAATAAAAATGCAAGGAGAGTTAAAGGATCGCTCCAACCCACCCAGAAGAGCGTCAATAAAGCGGCCAAGCAAAATGCCTGTTCGTCACAAAGAGGGTGCAATAGATGATGTGAAAGAAAGCTTAATGGTGGTTAAAAAAAAGGAGCCAGTTAAACCAGGACAAACAACCACAAGAGGAAAGAAGAAACTGCTAAGAAAGCAAGTATCCTTAAATACAAATGATGGATCGAAGGCTGCAAAGGTGCCATTAACAGGAAAGTCTTCAGCAGATACCCATTCTAATATTTTTGACATCATGAGAAAAACAAATATGGAAACAGATGGTGCACAAAACATTGTGACAGGTAAGCCACATGAAGAAGATTCTAGTATGCTTGTAGAGTCATTTTTAAAGACTGGTGAAAAATTTGACTGTATAAATTCTACAGAAAATATATCTGATGACAATGGTATAGCACCTCCAACAAATTGCAAGAATTCCAATCAAATATTAGAAATTAAGATGGATGACAATTTTATTATGAAAGGAGAAACACCTATTACTAAATCATCTCCTGCCAGTAGGAGTGAAGATAAGAATGGTGCTACTGAATGCAAAACTAATGTAGTGGTGGGAGAAGATGATGGAAGTAATAAGAATGTAGATACTAGCTCGATCAAGTTGGAGGAGGAAATTCCAACCAAGGATCAATCAATCAGGAATGATATCATGGAAGTAAATTCATCAATTGATGCAAAAAATCCATTGCAGGATACCATAGTGCAGAAAAATGATGAAAGCTCAAGTCCTTCAACCTACAAACTTAGTTCAGACAAATTGGTAATCACAGAGGAAGAAGTCAGAGAGAAAGATGCACTGAATTGTGAATCTGATAGGAATCAATCAAGCAGGGATAACACTATAGAAGTAGATTCATCATTTGATGATAGAACTGAGGATCCTGTGCCGGACAATTTAGGGCAGAAAAATGATGAAAGCTCGAAACTTTCAATCTTCAAACCTAGTTCAGACAAATTGGTAATCACAGAGGAAGAAGACAAAGAGAAAGATGCGCTGGATACTGATTCTGATAGGAATCAATTAAGCGGGGAAAACACTATAGAAGAAGATTCATTTGATGCTAAAACTAAAGATCCTATGCAGGACAATTTAGGGCAGAAAAATTATGAAAGCTCAAAACTTTCAACCTTCAAACTTAGTTCAGACAAATTGATAATCACAGAGGAAGAAGACAAAGAGAAAGATGCACTGAATTGTGATTCTGATAGGAATCAATCAAGCACGGATAACACTATAGAAGTAGATTCATCAATTGATGATAAATGTAAAGATCCATTGCAGGACAATTTAGTGCAGAATGATAATGAAAACTTGGTGGTTACATCTGACAATCTTAGTCCGCCAGGCAAAACGGTACTTGTAGAGGAAGATGTGTTGAATTTTGATTCTAGCGGAGAAATTTCAGAAAGTATTGATGAAATTCAAGGAACGTTGCCTGAAAATGAGATGCTGATGGCTGGCATTGTGGAAAATAAAAATTCTACTGATGATGTTTCCATGCAGAAGGTTTCAAGTGCCAATATCAAAATTGGAAGTGAGGTTCAGGATGATATGATGAAAGATTCGCTTGATAATGTCTCAATAGAGAGAACGTTGATAAAAAACAATGAGATAGATGAACACGGCACAGCTTCTAACATGTTAAGTGAAGGTCATGACAATAAGAAAGACATGACTGATCAAAGTTCCCTTGAGAATGTTTTAGACACAAATGAATGTCAAAAGGAAACCAGCAATGTCCACCTGAAAGTGAAAGATTCAGTTTATCCCTTAGAAGCCGATTGTCTTCCAGATGATGTCAGTACAAAAGTATCTTCAACAGAAGCTGTTGGGAATAGCTCGTTTACATTTATTAAAGGTTTAACAGATCCATCAATTCAAATAAATGAAGACCAGCCCTCAGAGAAGGGTAATTCAGAGCAAAGTGACTCTATTATTCAGTCAGTTCATGTTAAAGAGGATGGAGTTGATGACAGTCAGTCTACAGGAGTAACAAATAATGCAAAACCACAAACTGATGTAGACAGAAATCTTGATATAGAAGAGAGCAGCTCTGGTACACAGTTGGTCAGTGGTCCAAGATCACCCACCATTGCAATGGAGAGTAACAATAAAAAGAAATCACAGGAATTAACGTTAAAGGAAAATACAGAGAGCATTGATGTAGGCACTTCAAGGGAAGAATTGGAAGAAAAAATGGGGCATAATAGCTCGTATGGCCCTGAAGAAGCCACAATGAAACCTCAGACATCGGATGCATTGGTTTTTGAAAAGGGTGCTTCATCTTCTCCAGGAATTGTCACTGTTAAAGCAAAAAACTATCCAATGCGACGAAGATTAGATTCTTCAAGTGCCAAAGAAAAACCAGATTCCAATTCTGTTTTAACTCATATAAATAAAGCAAACTTGAAACAATCATCATCTTTGCAAGATCCACTGAGAAGAGTCAGAAAGCGCCGTTCATTATGGAGTAAAGGGGTGGTGCGTAAAGGCAAGCGTCCTTCATCTCGTCGTCAAGTTGAGCAGTCAGGGAAATCTTCCCCAAAGGTTGTGCCTGTTCATTATAAATGTAATCAAAATGTAAATGACACAGCAGAACTAGCTAAGCAGGCCACCCAAATTTTCAATGTTTCTCCAGATGGAGATAAGCCCAAGAAGTTAATGAAAGCGTTAAAGCGACTCAAAACGGAAGCCAACTTGGCCAATGCCGTCATTGATGCCAAAAAGCTGCGAACTCGTGCTCGCAAAAAAATCCTTCCTATCACTGAGGGTCAAACAAGTGTAATAAGAGTACAGAAAAAGTCTGATGGTGTAGCTTCAATTTCCAAGGCAGAAGAACATGAAATCATAACACCTGTAGTTGCCGAGGATTATTGGAAAAGGGAAGAAAGGTCTATACCTAAGTTGTCACCTTTGGAATTAATCCCTTGCAAACCTGAAGATGCCTTACCAACTGATCCCACCCCGCCTGTATTGACTCCACAGCAACCCATTGACTACAATGCATTATTTGGGGAAGATTTCAGGAATAAAACAGGTGTAGAAGATGAAGTTGTCAATGAAAGTGTTGATGATACTGACTTTCATCTGTATCTATCTGGTGCCAGCGAAGATGAAGAAGCATCTGACGCGCAAAATCTGATTGCCACAAATGTGCTTTCTGGTACTTCCAAAACAAATCAGGGCAAATCATCACAAGCTGCTGCAGATCTTCTCTCAGAGTCCTTGGTTCTGTCTGCAGAACCCACTTCATTATCCACTATTTCAACATCAGAACAGAAAGGTGGCACACCCTCTACACTGTCAGTTCCAGTACAGCAAAAGTCAAAAATAAAGGGAAAGAAAGGAAGACCGCCAGGCATCCGAGTTTCTCAAAATGTTTTCAGACAGCCCTCGAAGACTGCTAGAAAGTCAGTACACGCACTCCCTTCTTTGCCAAGCCCTCTGAGGACATTTGAATTTCGAAAGAAATCAACACGTTCTCCATTACAAATGCTTGAGATGAAACGTAAGCAGGAGGAGGCAATTTATGACCTTGAGATGGAGAAGATGCTGGCCAGAAAGCTGAATCGTCGTGAAAAGCGCATTGCCCGCCCACCATCTGTGACTTTTCCTGAAGATGACCCAACAGACCCTTTTGATTTAAAGCCTTGTACTGTGGTGTTAAGTGATTTTGTGAAAAAGTTGAATTTAGTAGATCAGTCTGAGAGTGACTTTTATGAAAATGTTCCTGGCAGTCCATACAGCCTTCAGTATCAGGATGATTTAGAAGATGAAGACTGGTGTGCTGACTTAGAAGATATTGATCATGAAGATGATGATGAAAGCATTGTCAACAGTGAAACTATGAAACGTCCTCACATTCCTCGCCTGAAGCTGAAAAGAATAACCAAGAAAGGGAGACCAAAAACAGCGTCGCCAAATAGGAGACACCTTGTATCGGAAATGAAGTGCCCAGAACAGGAGCCTTTAAAAATAGTTATTAAAAAGGAGTCTCCTTTTGGTGTCGAGGAATCCTCCAAATCCTCTGCCACTGAGCCTCAGGCATCCACAGTTTTTGAAAGCAATTATCTTGAGTTCTTGAAGCATCGATCATCACTCAATACCCCAAAGTCCTCTACCCTCGGTAAAGCCAGTAGATCACCTTCATCCTCTACAAGTTCTAATTCACAAGAGCATATGCATAGCAGTTTGACCTCTAGTCAAGATAAACAGGGCAACACTTGTTCTGCTAGCCCTGCTTTAACCACTCCTCAACTTCAGAGCACATTATCCGACACGGTGCATCATTCCTCTAATACCAGCAGCAAACAAATAGAAGAGCCAGTGTGTGATAGTGAATTGAAGATTCATATTGCAAATGTGTCATCTGACAATAATGAGAGGCCCGGAGTGGTTACTGAAGTCATCCACCCGACTGGTGATTTGAATCTAGAGGAAGAGGAAGACGTTCTTATATTGGACCTAACTCCCAATGATTCTACCCAAGAGGAGGATACTGCTGCTTCAATTTTAAATGATGCTACTGTCACAAGTCCAATAGAGCAAACATTAATAGATACCATCTCACAAACTACCAACAGAGATGAGTCAAAAGAAGCTAGTACTCTTCTCCCATCAACTACTGCATTGGAAATATCAGGCCCAATATCAAGTTGCCAATTCCACAAAAATGATAATGCAAGTAAATCTGCAACTGTTCAAGAGCAGGGAGATGGCCAAGTAGTAAAGAGTATGGTAAATGTTTGCATCACCCCTACTAAAGAGCAATGTGAATCGGTCGTTCAAAATATGTCAGAGGATCATAAGTCAGTTGCTTTCAGCAAAGAAAAGCCAGAAAATAGCTCTATTGAAAGAAGCAATGGTAATATAGCAAACAAAAATGAGGATCTAGTCAAGGAGGTTTTGTCCAGCTCTGCCTCTAATGCAGAAAATGAAATTTTACCTGATGAACATAATGAATCAAGCCTTAGTGAGAAAATGATGGGAAGCAAGACTAAAATTACTCCAATTGATGAAGACATAACATGTGGTAAAGAAGTATTGATTGCCTCAGCTGAAAGTGACTGTCAGATTGAGAGACTTAAAGAGGGGGAATTGATCTCAAAAGATACAGTCTCAAATTCTAAGTTATCGTCAACTATGAATGCCTCTGATGAGGACAATTCTCTCACACAAGATAGCCTTGACCCTAAAGCCTCTTCAAACAATAACAACAATGTTGTTAAACCCTGCACCACAGAAAAGTCTGCTAATTCTAGCAGTCCTGTACATTCCACCAGTCAAGAACCAAGAGAGGAAAGGAGAAAACTTAAATCTATTCCATCCAGCTATAAGCAAGTGTCAGGACCATACAAATGCAAACGTTGTGGCATCTCTGCTTTCTCCAAGTTTTCTATTGAGTCTCATATCTACTCTCACATTCCTGAAGTTCATTTTCAATGTGCAATCTGCCAGTCAGAGTTTAATTCAATGCTAGCCATTGCTAACCACTTAAAAAATTCTCATGTAAATTCAGAAGCAGAATTTTATGTAAGCCGCCATGTGGACGAGAGTGACTTTTACACCATCTCTACTGAAAATGAGGAGCCTGTCACATCTGGGACTGATGGGTTAATCATCTCGCTCTACTTAAGTGGGGGAGCAAGAGCAGTGAGAAGTAATAGTACTTCTCGTCGATTTGTATGTACCTATTGTGGGTTTTCCACTAATGTCAAGGAGGATGTTGAACAACACATCTCTGACTTGCACTCAACTCAGACTTTATACACATGCACCTTATGCAAAGATTCCAATGGTCTCTCTGAATCTGAAATCAAAGAGCACAGTGCTTTGATCCATCCATCTAGACAACGGCCATACATCAAGCTCCCAGACTTTTACGATGCTGAACAGCTGGCTATGAGGGAGAACTGTGCTTCGGAAGAATTAGGAGGGAATGTGTTGAAAGTTAGCACGCACTTTCCTGGTGAGGAATCACCTCATGATGACACACCTGCTGGCCACCAATTGAAGGCCAAAGCTTACCTGTATCTCCAGGAAGGCTGGAAGGGCAAAACTAGTGCAGAGGCAGACAGCACCACTACTTCTGATTTCTGTGACCCAAATGTTCAGGATTCCACCAAGGAAAATGAGACAACTGACGAAAGAAGGTAATTTGATGTAATGTTTTAAATAATTTAGATAAGGGGAGAAATGTGAGTGTTTCTTTTTTGTAAACGCAATGGATACTGGTAGATAACACCAATTTTTTCTTTCAACTTCGGATTTGTTTAACTCGAACTTTTATATCTTCTCAACGTCCTTATTATTTCAAACTGTTGTGTAGTGAGTTAAAGGCCATTCAATTCATTTCAGGAATTTGCAAGTTAAACCAAATGATAATAAATCTAATTTGTTACTTTTATGATGGTTATTGTATTTGAATAGATTATGATGATGTATAACAAGTAGAAAGATTGGAATGTTATTCACAATCACAATTAAGTAGCTGAGAAAGGATTTCACCAATATGAGAATGTAGCATTATTGAATCTTTTATTCATTAACTACCTCTCCAGTCAAGAAGAGAGTCTCCCTTACGAACCCAATTCTTCATCCATTGAGGAAGAGACATCACTTGAAACAATGCCTGCTTCAGCTCATGCCCAAGGCAGTGATATTTCACAAATCAAAATTGCCAAAGTGGTCAGTCTCAAAAATGTGATCGATGAGGAGCCCACGTCAAAGTCTCCTGACCTTGATCTGCAGGTGAGATTTTCATGTTATCTCTCTCTCTCTCTCTCTCTCTCTCTCTCTCTCTCTCTCTCTCTC